>JACGDI010005651.1:0-32083 GCA_014898725.1 Jacaranda copaia
GGTGCCACACAGGCAAGCGGAGAGACTGCCTGCGGAGGTTCAGAAAGTCCTGGGAGGTTACCCATAAAGTTAGTCGACTGCAGCACATACTGTGCCAGGTCAACCTCTTCATCCTTCATTTGGGCTACGAGGTCTTCCACGAACACAAACTCAGCGGATATTTGCTCTAGCCTAGCATCAACCTCAGCCTTCTTCTTTTGTGCCTCAGATAGTGGCGCATTGGGTGCCGCAGCGGTAGGTTCGCCCTTTGGGGCCTGCTCAACGCCGTCTTCCTCTGGCTCAGGATAGGGCTTTAGTCTCTCGCTCAGCATGAGGCTCATGCGGCTCCTATCCTCAACTCAAAAAGCATAACCCAAGTGCTTGAGTTGTTTGATGGCCCTGTAATATGCTTTAGGAGCATCGTCAAGTGATGCAACCGCTCTGGCATCCTGAAAAGTGGTGCTCACCACAAACTGCTCAATAGCCTCACACAACACTATGGGCAAATATCGAAGGAAGGCCTCTTTGGCTTGACTAGTCACCTTTGCATGACCTCAGGCCTAACCAGAACTAAAGCTCACCTGTAGATCGAGTTAGGCCTTCTTTATAATATTGTCTATTCAGCACCGGTCCTTGACAGCCTAAACTAATTGCTGATCCTTTAAGTCGAGCTGCTGTTGGAGGTTAGCTACCTTTTTGTTCAACTGCTTGACCTGGAGTTGAAAGGACTCGAGCTGCACCTTCAGCGTTTTTATCTCTCCTCCTATCTCCAACTCCTCCTTGGTAGCCAGTACCATCTCAGATTACTGGTACATGTTGTAGCCCAGCTATCCTATCTAAAACATAACAATGTTATTTTTCAAACCAATATATGCATAAGAGAAACATTGTGATCTAGACTATCGATCTCATACTTACCACATTACAGTAGTAGGACATCGCTTTCATTGTCCCGAGCTAACTAAGGTTTATCAGCTTTTGCTGGTCGTTCACAAAAATCCCTAAGGTCATCCACTTCAGAGCCTCGATACCCGTTGGCCCTCCTTAGATGATAAAGGTCAAGTCAATTACCTCCTAGTCTCAGTCGGTGGTGAATCGCGGAAGAGATAGCCAAAGAAGCTGAAACAGCAGACCGTCACTCGATTTGCCAAACAGGTTGTAACCTGTCACAACCTTCTATTTCCCCTTACCCTAATAGCCTTCTTTGGTGCCGAACCTCCTTGTTCGACCATTTATCTCTTGCCCCTACCCTCGGGGCTGTTGTGTTTGGGCTTCTCCCAGCGAGTAGATTGGGTTTTAGGAACCTGCTCGATTTATGGTGAGGGAAGTGCAAACATCGACTTCGTTGAACCTACCTGCTTAGCAATATCTTCTCATCAAGCAGCAGTAGCTCGATAACGTATCTCAACCCTCAATGCCTGAACCTGGGATTCATTGCTGCTGCGAACTATTATTTCGTCACGATCTACAAAGGTAAACAAATTAAGCAAAAATCAAAATCAAGCAGAAAGATAATATTCAATCAAAATAGTTGACGAAAAGTTTCTACCTAGTTAATTGCCCACAGGTAGGTCACGTTGGGTAAGTGATAGACCAACCATAACCAAACACCTCTCTTCGGTCAGAATTGAGGCCTCCATTTTCCCAAATTTGACCAAATCCTGAATGAAGGAGTTAGGCCAGCTAGGTGTTTGGTTTTTGGGCATCTTCATAGGCCCTCTCCACTAGCCCCTCGAAATGGCAAACATCCCCGACCCCCAAACATAAAAGAAGTATTTTTTTCACTCTTACCCATAAGAAGAGATGGGGGATACCAAAAATTTCTGCCGAGGTTGAGCAGTCAAGTAATAGAAACCAGACTCTTCGCTACTGTCCGACTTCTAGGACATGGGTAGGTGAAATAAATTTGAGAAATTGGCAAAGGACGCAGGCTAGTTGTATAGGTACATTAGCACTGTGAAACTGTACAGTATGGCAAAATAGTTTGGGAGTAATTAAGTGATGCAGACTTCTAGTCCTAGTAGGAGGTCGATTATTAGTTGGGCGAGCGAAAACCTAGGGTCGTATTTTAACCCCTCCTCAAACACATTTATAAACCCTCGGTGAGGTCGATGCATCCTACCCCGAGTCCCTAGCGCTACCCATTCATACTCATCAGGAATGTGGTACGCTGCTCTAATATGAACTAAGTCTGCAGCAGTTATTTTGGAGGTTATTTCAGTGTAATGGTCGAGGGTAAATAATTAGCCCCAGGTTACAGGCATATCACTAGGGTCAGCTTCCCCCTTCAAAACAACCTTAACATCCCTCGAGCTACTAAAACTGCTCGAGCTAGAGCTTTCGCTCATGGATGAACTCAATTCACTCCCATAAGACGACTCAGATATACTCTCTGCCCCAGTCTCCCCCTCATGGGCCATACTCTCTGACTTGGTGTTATTAGAATCTGAACTGGTAAACATACTTCTATAAATAAAAGGTAGAAAAGAACAAGAATAGCAAAGGCACCTACAATAGAAATCTCAAAAAGGCAAAATGCACGAGAGCTTGAAGGGCTTCAAAGATAGCAATTCGACCAGATATTTAGACAGCAAAAGTACAAATGAAGTCGATTATCCTCCTATTTATAGGCGTTCATACGCGAGAATTTGAGTAACTGTTATGATGACAGCCTACCCCCAGTACACTTCGTATTCTGTACACTAATAGCCACATTAAATGCAAAGAAATCGCCTCAAATCCTGGTCGGTAGTTTCAAAACTCGGGTTGAGGATTCAAAAATCCTAGTCGAACATGGTAACCACCATAATTAAATGTAAACTCCCTACTCATTCCCATTGACAAGCTTGATCAAGATCGTGAGTTGGGGGGACTTATGATATGGGATAACCCAGATAGCCCAAAAGGCCTAACATCAAGTTTATTTGGTCGACCGGTATCAACCTCACTTGTTAGGATCCGCAGTCGACCCGCATCAATCTCAAGACCACTCCAGATGTTCTAACAGCTAGGTTTGATCGATATGTATTGATCTCAAAACCCACACTGGCGTTGACTCAAATCTCTGCCGCATTTATTAGTCTGACAAGCAGCATACCTCCACATTAATGATGCATGACAATCGGTATAGTCGCTACCACCAATCCTGCCACCAACTCTAGCAAGAGGCATTTTCAGAGGTACTGTTCATTCGGAAAAACAGGAGATTTAGCCACTTGAAATAGTACCGAAATCTAGACATAGAATAACCATCAATCCCTTGGTAAAGACAAAAGTTAGTATACCTGATAAAGGCACCATGGTCAAATCATGCCTAGAGAAGGCTATAAATACTTCAGACTCAACCACGCTCAAGGTAATGCTCAATACGCTATAAAACCTATACATATTCTATATTCTATTCAATCTCTATATCTCAACCAGAACTAATTTAAGTGTCGGAGTGCCTTAGCCAAGGACATCTCAGCTAGTTTAACGTATGTTATGGTTGCAGATCTCAGATTGCGAGAGATATACAGCTTTGAGTACTCGACCTCCCTGGTCGAATTCGTCCCAAACACTACCCTTTCATCTTAAGCAACTTTCAGCCGCATCAATAATTATTGGCAACATAAGTTACCTAGATACGGTTTTTAGACACTTGAATTAGGATTCTAATTTTGGAGCTTTAAAAACAGACTTAGAGTTTTGCAAATTTTCATAATTGAAAGGGGGAGAAATTGAATGTCAAATTTGTCTAGAAATAGAGTTTTTTCTTCTCTTTTTTACTCTATCCTTTTAATTTTGAAACATAATAATGTTTCAACTTAGTCACAATTTGTTTTTAATTGAGACATGAACTAATATGTTTTTTTAGGATTATGGTTGAACCACTCAAATAAATTGATTTTTGAAATTCCTTTTGCAAGTGTAATTGAGATTAAATTACTTCTTTTATTTGGATTTAGGCATTCGACTACTTGATCAATAATTGAATGTATTTGTAAATACTAGAAATGTTGAATAAGTTTAGTTAGGGTTGATTAAAGATAAAAAGGTCTGGGATTAATTAATAATTCATAGTAAAAAATAAATTAATTAATTTGTAAATATGAGAGGAATATACCTGCTTTCATTATAAGTTGAGGGATTAAAGTGTAATTTTGGGTAAGTTGAGGGATTAAAGGCTTTCATTACAATTTTGGGTAGATCTTGTGGCTGGAGAAAAAGTTATTATTGTCATATTCACTTCTCCCCACTTTTTCATGTTCAAAAGATATTTGGTCAGTTTTAAAAAGTTCTGTGCCAATTCTTTTTAATTCTTTCTTTGGATCAAAAGCTTTGTGCAAAAACATTTCATTGTGCTTTTAAATTCAAACTAATTGATGGCATTCCAAAGCAAGAAGTACACTCAATAAAAATGATCTTTTCCAGTCCATCAGTGCAGAATGGAGTTTTATAAACAAGTCGATGCCGGAGTCCCCATCAAAGTGAAAGGACTGAAATATATTTGTGGGTTCTAGATAGTAAAACATGGCCAGATGCTTTATCTCATTATGTTTCCTGTGCATTGCACGCCTTGCTGTTAATTTCCTACGAACTTTGTATTCCTAAAACCACAAGTTGAGCATTTGTGTGACACTTGAAAAAATGTGTTATATATATATATATATATATATATTCTGTTAAGAGGGCTATTAGTTTGTAAAGTACAACATCTATCCCCATCATATGAATAAAAAATTGAAAATACTTCTAACTAAAATACATGAATTAAAACTCATTCAGTTGCATTTCAATCAACAATTAATTCTCTAAACAATAGGAGAAGACAAACGAACTAATAAAAGGTAAGAAAAGAATAAGAACCCCATTTTCCTATCATTTTGGGTAGATGGGTTTCTTTATTTTTTATTTAGAAAATATAGAAATGATAAAAATAATTGGGTTCCTTTGTTTTTCTAAATGAGCAAAGATGGGGAGAAGTAAAAATGACAAGATAGCCTTTTTCCCCAGCCACAAGATATGCTAGAAATTGTATTTGGGGGGCAAATTGTTTTGATGACTCTGTATTGAAAGTGTGAAGTGACTTTAAATTATATTTGAAATGTGCGAAAATGATTAAATATGGGGGAGTGAAACGCAAGTTGCCCTTAAAATTTGCCTATTTTCAAGTATCACCGGACATCTGGATGCCCGTTACTGTTCTATATCTTCAGTCACCATGGCACCATCCATTGGCTCACAACATATTTTACGTGCAAAATAATTTACTTCACCATTTTTCTCTCCTTTTTCCTAGCTATTTTTTGCAACTACCAGAAATCTTTGCAAGAACATTGTCCGTGTTTAAAATGGTGATACCTCACTCGATCTCTCACAATAATTTCCCGCTTGTACACTTGAGAAATGATCTTGCTGGCACAGTGGCAATCCTCACACACCCTTAAGTTCTTCACGACGCGGATGGTGGCTCCCGGTTCTGTATTCAGGATTCCAAAAGCTATAGCAAGCTTTTCGCTATGGTACTTAAGAGATATTTCCTTGTCTTCCTCACTAATATCAAACAAAACTTGTGAAGTATCAGGCCGGTGCCCTTTTAACTCAATTTCTCGCATGATCTTCTCCAGCATCAGATGGATATCTTTAATCTGAGGGTGAGACGAATCGCCAACTGTGAACTCATGAACTATTCCCTTAAGTTCAATCATGCTTCTCCCTGTTATGGTTTTCACCCCTCTTTCTTTCATCAGTATTCTCACTTTTTCGGCCATATCCCATTTCCCTGCCTTTGCATATATGTTTGAAAGCATTGTGTACCGACCACTGTTCTTGGGTTCCAAATCGAGCAGCATTTCCCCCACTTTCTCCCCCAACTCTACACTCCCATGTATCCTACAAGAACAAAGAAGTGCTCCCCAAACAGCACCATTTGGCTTCATTGGCATAGAACTTATCAAATTCTCTGCTTCATTCAAGTATCCTGCCTTTCCTAGGAGGTTAACAATACAACCATAGTGCTCCACTGTTGGTTCGACTGCATATGCTTGTTCCATTGTAATGAAATACTTTAGGCCCTCGTGAACCAATCCAGCATGCGCACAAGCATTTAGCAGTGCTATAAAAGTGATATCGTTGGGCTTCACATTATCCCTCTGCAGCTTCAAGAAGAGATCAATTGCATCCTCAGCTCGGCCGTGCACTGCCAGCCCACCAATCATCGCGTTCCAGCAAAAGATTTCTTTCTGTTTTATCTTCTTGTAAACGTCCCATGCCAAGTCAATACGCCCACATTTTGCATACATATCTACCAAAGAAGTTCCTAGAACTGCATCCACCACAACCTTATTCTTCCTACTATAAGCGTGAATCCATTTCCCTTGATCAAGAGCCCCCACATTAGCGCAAGCAGCCAATGCACTGGAAAGCATGAATTTGCTGGGCTTGATTTCCTCTCTTGACATTTGATGGAAAACTTCCAAAGCTTCCTTGAAGTATCCACTTTTGTTGTAGCCATCAATCATTGCACTCCAAGAGACCTCATCCTTTTCTGGCATTTCATTGAAGTACTCCTTGGCCTCCTCAATCATATCATTGCTACAGAGGCCACTGATCATTGTATTCCAAGAACCAATATTCTTCTCCTTCATAATTTTAAACAACTTTTTAGCAGCTTCCACATCTCCAAACTTCATGTAGCCATCAATCATAGCGTTGCAGCAGATAACATCAGAGTTTCCAATTGAATCGAGCATATTTCGAGCTTCCCTGAGACGTCCCGAAGAGGCATACATCTGAATTCCAGCACTGATTAAGTGGTCATCTGCATTAAGTCCACGTTTAACAACATGGCTGTGGACTTGCAGCCCTTCTTCAATTGCTTGTTCTATAGTGCAAGCTTTGAATAATGGAGGGTAGGTGTATTTATTCGGCCTGCTGGAACCTGAAATCACCATCTTATAGTACATTGAGATGGCCTTAAAGGGCTTTTTAAGATCCAGGCAGCTTTCAATAATGCAGTTCCACACGAAAACATTAGGTTCTGAAACTTGTCCTAGAACTCGTAACGAACTGGACAAGCTCCCAAATTGAGGATTCGCATAGCACTTCACTAAGGAACCTGCAACATAGTGATCCTGGAAATGGCCGGTTTTCAGGATTAAGGCATGAACCTGCTTCAGATTTTCCAAAGAATCGGTGCATTTCGTGTTCAAAAGGTTTAAGATTTTTTTTTTGGAGGTATTGTAGGTAGCAGTAAAATTGTCAGTCAAGTATTCTGCTGGTGGAGGATGATAAGGCAACTCTGTTATGGTAGTGGCACGTAATGCTCCCATTTCACCTGCTTGGCAACATGTTTGATACTCGGAACATAATATTTTTCCAGCAACCAAAGGCAAGCTTAACATATATAAAACCGGATACTGAATCTCGTCCTTCCAAGAATGAAAAAGAAAATCGATGTTATATTTTAGCTAGTCCTCGGTAATTACAGACAACATTACCTTCCCAAAAGGATCTCTACTCTAAGTCATTATCAAGTTGCCATTTTCCCCATCTCGTCACATTCACTGGACGAAGCAGTTAAATTAAAACGTAAGCAGAAAGAAAATGTGGTGGGGTCAATGAAACCTGCATAAAGAAATAAACAAAGATCACATTCATTTTGTGTGATATTTCATCGGACTTCACAAAGAGCATATTTACACAATTATATTCGATATAAACAAGGATGTTTATCCAATCAAACGACCTAATAAACCATGTTAACATACTTGTCCTGCAATTTGCGACATTGAATCCTCCGATTTGCCATTGACAATTCGGTCTCCGGTATTGTAAGGATAGGAGGAAAAACTTATACCTGCTGGTAACCGCCCCTGTTTTGTTAACTTTGTATTTTCAACTTTTCTTCACAGTATCAGCTCCAATCACCAGAAAAGGAGCAAGTAATTAAGGAAAGAAGTTGCACCTGAGATAGTTACACTTAGGTTGTAAAAAAGAATAACCAGCAGCAGCCTTAAATATCAATGCTGTCGCAAACCTGTCTTATCCCACACGGTTTCAGCTTGTCACCAATTTTCCTGTGCTATTAGCTGTGTGGCTAAGGAACAAGATAATGTTTTCCCCACCTCACAGGCTTAGTAGGGCCCCGCAGCAGAAATATCACTTGTTGATATTTATAAATATTCATTAAACAAATTTAGTAATTCTTGGAGAATTTTAATCTTGGAAAAGGACCAGAATTTTGAGGAAAATGTCAAGGAAATTCTGATTAATGCCTCAATCACTATATATGCAATCCCTGGCTGACATACTTGTAGTAAAAGTTTTCCACCACAAGGAAAATGAGGGAATAATTTAATTTTCTATTTGGATACTTTTGGCATTTTGAGGATGTATTGCATTTTGCTTCTTGCTAAGTGTTTAATTGATTAAAAATTCCCTATATGTTTTTAATTGGCATAAACTTCATTATATTTTTGAACAAATTGCAAAAAAAAATCTGTATAGCATGTTGGTGCTACATGCGCCGAATGAGCGATTTTTTTTATTTTGTTGTTTGGTGCCATAAAATGACCTATTTGCCCTCCTATTACAATGAAAATAAATGTCATCCATTTTTCCTTAATTTGACCACTTTTTTTGGGGAGAATTACTACAACTCATTTCAAACAAAAATAACGATGCAACTAGCTATATTTTAATTATTTTATTCATAAAAAACTTTTAGTTAGATATTAAATTGATTATGTTTAGGGGTTGACGAAAGTTGTTTTTTGTTTTAATCAATTTTTAATTAGAAGTTTGACAATGAAATGAGAGTGATTGGACAGTAAATAAAATGCTTGACATCAATACAATACCAACCCCTATCTCAATAAATTTGAGTCCTCCATTAATCAACTAATAAAACAAAATAAATTCAATAATTTGTATATCAAAGTTTAAAATAAAGCAAAAATTCAAACAACACAAAATATCATATACAAGTAACAACACCTTGCATTTAAACCCAAAAAACCTAAAAATATTGAACTAATACAATTAGAAACAACAATGGAAACACATTTCTAAGGATAAAATAGAAAATACAGTATAAAACAAGATGAAACAACATATTACCTTCATGATTATTAAGGTGGATTTATGGTTAAATGGTTTCAAAACACAAAAATAATTCGACAAATAGTTTACTCATGAATAGAATATCCCAAAATCATCAAATATGAAGAAGAAAATGAGGATTAGAGCTTAAATTGGGGGCATAATGAGGTTTAGAATTTTTCATTGTTTGAGAGAGGAATATTTGATAATGTTCAATTTGGAAAAAAGAAAACCTTGGTTTTGACATATAACGAAGGATATTTTGGTCTTTTGATAAATTTAAAAATCATTTAAATGAATTGGAGAGAGTGAGCAATTTATTCAAAAATTCAAATGGACTTGTGCCAATTATAAACATACAGGAAAATTTCAACCAACTATGCACTTTACAAGAGGGTAAAATGCATTTTCCCTGTATTATACATAATCTATTCGAGGATTGTGATAAAGGGAAAGGGAAAATTGGTGCAAATTTTGGAATTATTTTCACCAATGCTAAGTGGTAATGCTGGGAGACCAAGACTTTGGGGAAAATATGGTGGACATAGCATGCCTGGTAAGATATCTAAGTGTAAAAAACCATACTCACATGGATTAAGCTTTTAATCGGCACAGTTTCCACTAGCCACAATATCTGCTCAATCTCTTTCCAAAGTTCTAAAACAGGGAAAGTACCAGATGGCCCAACTGGAGCAAACTTTTGTTCACCCTGCAAGAGCCCATATTAGTTTTCATACCAGGGTACACGAATGTAAAGGAACAGTAATCACTACAGAGATTTAACCAGTGCATTCACACTAATATTTACATTATAACTGACAAAAGCTTACAAGTACACACAAGTTTAGGACCTCCAAATGTACAAAAGTCTTAACACAACTGCATAGAACAGTAGAGTGGTGCATGTCCTTTGCATTTCAAAAGATAGCATCCTTCTAGAAGGTCCTCATAGTCATTCATCTAATAAGGTATGTCGAGGGAGCCACTGTCCCAATCAATCTGAAAGATAGGGTCATTGGACTGAGCATTCTTCATCACCTCTATTGCCAATTCAACCATGGATTCATCAGGCAAAAGGAAGTTTTCACAGTCATCTTCCAAAGAAACATGATAGACATCATCTGTTCCTGAAGATGTAGAGAAGTTTATCATGCTTGAAGTTGGATTGCTAAATAAATTTTGGCTCCTAGCATTCTGGTTGTTTTGTAGCTTCATATATGCGGCCATCTCTTTGTCATATCTCTCCTTGTCCATCTTACTTGCCTCTATATATGGCTGCAAAGGAAAAGGGAGCAAAAATGAAGTTCAAACACAAGCAGGCTACATTATACAGAAAGGAATTGCATTCTGCACTAACTTCATTTATGATCTCAATCAGTCAAAACAACTAGTCATTTTTTCACCAAAAATTCTGATTCTCTTTGCAATTCTTTAGTTGGATATGAAGTTTCTTGAAGGGGTCGATTAATCTCTACAATACTTCTTTCCCCTTCAAACACCCAAGAGTTTAATACCATATGCAATTATTCTGCTGTCCTGCAGCATAGAACATCATTGTATACAGGCGACAGAAACAAAATACCTGTTTGTCTTTCTCAGGGAGACACCTCCATGCATTAATTGCCATTTCCCGCAGATTCTGGGTACTGGAGCTCTCTCCATGAATCATCTTTAACCTATGCGTCTCCAGTCTAAGGAAGATCTGATATCCACTCCTTGGTTTCAGGGGAGCATCATCCGCTGTGAATTCTTTATCATTTGAGTTTGACAATGTTATCATGGCTGAATTCTTATGCATTGTCGTTGACCCCACATATTTCAATAATTACAGTTTTGCAAAACCAGGGAAGTCATTGGAGCGAAATTACTTGAACTGAACCACACTACTTAACCTAGAGTAGTTTTGAGATTGGCGAACTGCACACCTTTAAAGGTCACAGACTACATGCCAACACACACAGGAGCGAAGCTTCATATGCCTCATTGAATAGCTGCATATGTCCACAAAGATGCAAATTTTCCACTATTGAAATAACTAAAGAAACTAGAGGTTGGCCATCAGTGGATCAGTGCAGTAAATAATTGCCAGCACCACATCTTAATTGACTAAAGAGATTGTCCTTCTTAATATATTCTTATGGAAAACAGAGTATCTAAGGGAATTATTTGGATCACGCAAAATTTTCTGAAGCTTCTAGAGAGAGAGAGATAAGAATTTTCAGTGTTTAATCATTGTTTTGGACTAAGATCTCAGTTGCATCTCAATTTGATTTCTAAACTCATACTTTGATTAGAAGCCTTGTTTTGAACAAGCATCAAACCTGTAATCACTTGGTAGGTACCATTGCTGCCCTTCCATTTATCTGCAGGACCATCTGAATCACCAGAATGAGCTGTTGAAAAAGGAGATGGACTTTCACAATGCTTCCGTTTTCCTGTTGACCAGCTTCGGCTAACCCCAGAGCAAAAGAAACCTGCCAAGTATCATTCACCTACTATTTAAACAAATAGGAAAATTCTTCTTAAATACCCTAGCATTAGAAAATTAAAAAAAAATTCAAAATCTACCGTGTGAAACAATGAGCATGAACAGCGCTTGAAAAAAAAAGAGTAAATGAAAAGCAGAATGTCATAATATCCAAAGAGCTTGCAAGTTAAACAAAGAGAAAAGAAAAAGGGTAAAGTTTTTCGACCTCGCAAACTTTTATCCGGCCATGTGTTTGCCCCTTCAGGCATCTTGCGAGAGTATAGTAGTTCATATTGGAGAAGAAATATTTCATAGACATTCTGAAGTTGAGCAGCTGACATAGACACTGAGCTTTTCAAATTTGATGATGATGCCACATCATCCCATTTCCCAATTTTAGTAACCTAAAAAGTTGAATATTACATAATTAGTCAAACAGAGTATAATGCCAAAAGTGCTCCATTCTTGACCATCGAGCTTTCAGATATGTCCAGCTAGCAACCAAAGTCCAAGTTTGCAGCAATTGCAGTTGATGTTTGACATCAGGTTCAACTCCCATGACATCTAACAACTGATGGTAATGGATTTCTCAATGCCCTGGATTAAGATTCTTTATTCCAATTCCATTCTGAAGGAGAGATCACTTTCAAGACTACAAGTATGCCATGCATTAATGTCTTTGTTTGAAGCCGCTGATGACAGGGCATTGAGGCATGTACTTCTAATTAATTGAAGTGTTGATCTATGCGGAAATGAACTAAGTAACAATTCATAATGGAATCTGCAAATAAAAGTATCCATTGAAAAGTACAAGAAAAGAAACACGAAACTGCCCACCTGATAAAATCCCCCTCTCTTGATGACTTCTTTGTAGAAACAATACAGATCCAACTTCGTTTCACGAAAATTAAAGCTGCATTAGAGGAACTTAATCAATAACCTTAGCTGGAGTGAGGCCTCCAGCAATAGAATAAACCAATCAATCAATCAATCATGTGCAGTTGAGAAAACCCAAATTAATGTTTTGTACCCAGTAAATGTGTTGCCATTTTGCATTCTCACATGCGACAACAACCAATGTGGCCTAATTCAAAGGGCAAATAGAGCCCTTTACAGTTACAAGGTCTCGGTCTCAAGCACCGCCAAAATTTTTAGAAAATCAGAGTCTAATTCGACAGTATTACTTGCATATGTGGGCGACCGCTCTACAAATTTGTGTTTGACCGTCTCCCTCAAAAGAATTTATATATAATAAAATAAAAATAAAAATAAAAAATAAATAAAAATTGAAAAATATGTATAGCGGAACAACATAAGAACATCAATCTTAACTAAGTTTCTTCCGTAATGGTCTGAGTATAATATTCCTACATCACATTGATTCTTTCTAATTAAGTCTATATGCATGGACATATAATCTTACATGTGTATATCTATGCACAGACCTTCATTTATCTGTTTGTCAGTGTACAAATGGAACTAATGCATGTTAGGAAAAAAAGGAAAGCTAACAAAAATAGACAAAGGCTCACACTAAGCTGAGGCCAGATGACTCATTCAATTTGTCAAGCTTTTCATAGAAATGATCCACAGCCGCCTTGTCATGATCAGAAGTCACCAGTGCTTCTGGGTCTTTCTCGCCGAAAAACCCAGCGGCGTTGCCGGTTTTTTTCTCCATTTCTGTCGGAATTTTTGGCCTTCTGTTTCCGGGGCTCTTTTTATGGAATTCGTACAGTTTTGACTCTCCCACTACACAATGAAGGAATGCTGGTTAATTTAACAAATTATACAGTTTGGGTATAACATGATATAATATTGTTTGTTTTTTAATAGATAAAATAAATATAAGTTTTTATGTTTTCCAACTTTATACTTTGTTAATTCTATTTTTATAAATAAAATTTTTATTGATAATTTGGAGCCATATTTTTTTAAATTCATAATAATAAACTTATTGATGTTGTTTGAAAACTTCAAAGTGCAATAGATTTTCAATCATAAACCGTACATTTCGAACTATTTTTCAAGTCATTGTTATGTGTTGAAATTTGGAACAATTTAAAATTACAACTATCAAATAATAGTAAAAATTTCAAGTCATTGCATGTTGCTCCTTGATGCATGAGCCTAAACTGTATATTACTCTTGACCCGCATGAGTATAAATTGTATACGGTACCTACCAATGGTAGTGTATATGGATAAAATGCTAACCTACTCCACTGAAAGTATTTCATGTGGTTAAAATGTAGAAATACTTCACCTCGTCCAAGGTGGCAAAGCTATGGATACTCTTGGCCTGCATGAATATAAACTATGTATGCCCTTTCTCCCTCAAAATAAAACTTCTTTGAACTACGTGATGACTTGATCCCCTTGATGGGGTATGTAGGTAGCTTGGAATTTATTTTCTAAGTTTAGTCTCATCTTTAAACAAGTTTGGTTTGTCTTAAAGATAGCCAATTTGTTTGTAAGTTTCAACTAGTTCATGATTATTCAATCATTAAAAGCATGCGATTGATCTTGGCTTAGTTGGTGTTGATGAGAAAAGTACAGAAATAGGGTATTAAAAAAAGTGAAACAAAAGATTGATGAAAAGAAAAGAGCTTTTATTTCGTATGAATATTCTTTTACATCAATTGACAAAAAAAGAAAAAAAGAAAAAAAATGCTAAAAAGCTAATTTCTTAAGCAAACAAATCAAAGGTGGCTAAATCATGGCAGGATTCTTCAAGTAATGCCTCCATTTTTTTCAAAGCTTCAACTTCTTTGTCAATAAAAAATGGAGTGCTTTTGAGCCTCGAGAATTCTTCCCTTTTGGTGGTTACTTCTTTTTGAATGGTGGATAAGTTTTCTTCAGCTTTATGGAGTGATAAGCTTGTAAGCTCTTCTTTGTTGTTTAACTTGGTAAGTTGCACCTTCAATTCTTCTTGCTACTTGTTGATTTGAAGAAGTTATTCTTTTAAGGTGTTTACCTCCTCAACTTAATCAGTCTCTATTACCTCAACCTTAGAAAGATCTTGTTATGCAAGAAGAAGTACTTTCTCATAAGCCTCTTGAGTTTCTCTTTGTATGGAGTCTGACTTAACTTTTATGTAGTTGGGAGCGCCTTCGAAGAAAAACTTTAGATTACCTTCCAAATATGATGTATCTCTCATATATGTCCTCATCTCTATAATCAAATCATCAATTGCTGGCTTCACCTCTGAAAGCTGCTCAAATGGAGTTTTCATGATTTTTTGGCATATTCTTTCCCAATAAAATTTGATCAGTATCTGCTCAACTTTAGTTTTTATAACTCGAGGATAAAATTTAGAAATTTCAGCTCGTAGAAATAACCAAGATGAAGCCTTAAATGTATTCTTGGCTTTCTTAGGCACATTCTCCTCAACATGCAACTTTTCTATAATAGAAATAAGCAATATCATTTAGATAATTGTAGAAGGTTTCAACTTTACAAAAAGAGATAATTGATGCATTGTTACCAGAGGGATGAGAAGTAACGTCTCCTCATTTATTAAGCCCATGCTACCCTTAGAAGCAATAGGAATTTCTTTTTCAAAGTTTGCAAACTGAAAGGAAAAGAAAGAAAACATAAGATAGGTAAAGGAGAACAGTAATGTAACCAAATAAAATTATGATAATGATAATGAGTGTGTGCACATATTCTGCTAATTCCTCTAAAGGCAATGAAGAACTTGGAGCATCTGCAAAAAATGTTAAATTCACACTAATATTTTCTAAGTTAAGAACCTTCAATCGCTTTTTAAACTGGTATTGGTTGCTGGATTCATTGTCAAAGAGCGACAAAGCATAAATCACTTCATTTCCTTAAGTTGGACTAGCTATAAGGATAAGCATGGGAGTCGAGTCCACATGAAGAGTTCACCATTTCTTGGAAGGCATTTCTTCTAATTCTACGCCAACAATTAAATCTCGAAGAGATGGAGCAACTTCGACATCCTTGGAACCTTGCCTTAGAGCCCTTTGAGATCCATTGGGATTCATGTCTATAGATGGATTGAGTTTGAGAATGATTTGCATTTTTTCCCGAATAAGCCTTCCAATGTTCAACCCACCAATCAACATATTCCTTCACAACCAAAGGTGATGAAAAGGTACTACTTGGCATAATCAGCTTGGAAGATGTGCCCAACAAAGTACAAGATTGCCAAATTTAAACAAGTTCAACTAACTCACATTTAAGAATTTCCCTCTTTAGGTGGCCAGGAATGTCCTGACAGAAACCATGTTGCCAGCTAAATAGATGAGGACTATAAGCTTCAACAATGTATATTACCCCATATCAAAATGTCAAGTAGCTAGACTGTAGTGCCACGAAAAGATCTTTGTAAGTATTGGATATGCCTGCGTCATTTGTCAGTGAGGTTTGCCCTTATGTGCGCAAGTTTTGAAGCTTTGAGGGATTAATGTTGTGGAATAATTCACATGCCTCAACAAGTTCAAAGCGTTTGACCATATTCTCCTGCATATTTCACCATTTGAGCTCCAATTGATTCAAGTTTAGATGAAAAATATACTTGAAGATAGCACCCAATCTACCTGTACACATAATGAATAGGAAAGATGGCGGTAGACTCGCTCAAACTCTTTGAAGCAGATATCTCTCTCAAACTATGATAAATGTTCGCTAATATAGGAACTGCTAGGAAAAAATATTGCTACGAGCCTTTTTACTTGAAAATTTGAAAATTGAAGCACATACCTTACCAACTTTGTGATATGGTAAAGTAAAGCTATATAACCAACATGAAAAGAAAGTAGCCAAATAAGTTTCATCCTTGAAATCCTCTTCAATCTCAAACATTAAACAGGGCTCATCATACTCCTTGGTATGTGATATAAGAGATACATTAATGTCCCCACAAGGATTTTGAGATAGCTTTAGTTTGATAAGTTTCTTTCTGGATGATTTTGATGGCGATTGTGTATATCTAGTTGAGCCTCTGAACTAAAATCCAATCCAGTTGAAATAGATACACCATTAGAGTTCTTTGGAAGCATGTGGTATGCAGCAAATAGATATTCGTAGCTTTGCGACAAAGATGGTTGATATGCATCGGTATCAAGCAACTCCTTGGCAGATAGAACAACTTCATCATAGAAATCTCCACCTATCGTCAATTCACAAAGTCCACAAAGATCTCATAAAGAGATCGATGGCTCCCTAATAATAGTGTGTAGTGTATTTGTAGAAGTGCACCACAACTCAAGGAATGCTTGGTTCTTGTTGCACATGTACGTGAAAAAGAAGGCATGAATAGCTACATATATCTTGGATAGACAAAGGGTGTTTGCATGATGGCCCAGCACATCCTCTATCCACTCCTAATAGCTAGTGTGAAAGGATACCTCACCAAACTTGGATGCTGGAATTCTCCACAATCCTCTATTGATGCTAAGATAATAGTTTGGAAGTGAGAGTTCTACATGCATGGCTATGATGTCATGAAGTGATGATTTCAACGACAAGACCTTACAACAAGTAGAAGCATCAGAATGCTAATCAATTGTCTTCTTGGTTGTCTCCTCAAACCATTCAACAACATGCATGGAGTGGTTTGATTGAGCCTTAGAAGATTGAGCATCCAAAACAGCTTCATACACACACAAAGTAGTGCTTTTGGCTTTGGGGAAGTCTTTGTCACCTCAAATCATGATTGATGGAGTTGGTTCACTAAAATCTTTGATATCAATCTTTATGGCTTTGCTGAAATTTTGAATTTAAAGTAAGTTACTTGATGGAGAAGTAACATGAAATGAGAAGACGAGTTGTTTTACTCCAAAAGAAAGGGGATTACACCAATATTTTACCTTACACGGATTCAAGTTAGTAGGAGATTATTACAATTGTGATCTAGTAATTCTTTGATGGCTTTAAAACCTACAGAAAATTAACTAAAAAAAGAGGATTAGGAATGAAATAGAGTTCTCTTCCAGGACAAATTTGTGAACAGTTGTTGGGTAGATTTGTAAACATGACCTAGTGAAACTATGAAAAATGATATGGGCCAACTATCAACAAGAAACAAGCATTATCAAACCTATTTGAAAAATGTCAAGCAATTCAAGTTGAAGAGGATTCATTATTATGTAGAAAAGACTTTGCATTAAGAGTTTTTATAAAGTGTTCATTCTTCTTCAAAAATCTTGAAGAAGAATAATGCAGGAATTGATATTTGGTATTTTTTTTCTCTTTTTCTTGATCATCCCATATTGGCTTTCCAAAATAGAGAAAAAATTGCTTATGAGTTTGAGCTTGTGCATGAAAAAAAAAAGAAAAAAAAGGGGAGGAGAAAACTGATTTGCTCGGAAAGAAACAAAATCAATTGAGAAAAGGATAAACAATTAGATCTCTCAAATTTAACGAAAGCAATATTTAGCAAAGGAAATTTTCCTAAGGTCTGTTGCAACTTTGTCTGCTATCGGATGGAAATTTGCTTAGTTGCTTGTTTGCTCGTCTAATTTGGTGATTTGCTATATAGTGGAACAAAGGAAACAAATTATCTAAAGGCAGTGGGGACCATATTCCCTTGATTTCAAAATCAAGAACGATAAAGGATTTTTAAAAATAAATTCCAAGTCCGATGCAAACTTGGTTTTCTCGCCAAGAAGATTTGTAGGTAATGGTATTATTGTCTTAGTTTATGTATTAGACCCTCAAGCCATGTGGATCCACAAGCAAAAGGAAATTTGCCTCTCAAAAAATATATTGCGGCTAGGCCTCACGATCACATGCAATTCCTATTTGTCTTCTCATTCTCGAGGGAAAGAGTCCAATCCTATTTTTTTTCCTATGGCTGAAAGTTAGGTTGGGCCCACCTATATTAAAGGAATGGGAGAGAGATTTTGTTTGGTTAAAAATGATGTATGGAAGAGCAAACTTTCAAAAGTCCAGAAATGACGAAAGTTTGTGCTTTTTGGAATGAAGTTTCATTTTCAATTTTTCATTCTATTGAGAAAATTATTAAATTTATGGGCTTCTCAAATTACAATCTATAAATTTATACGATGGAAATACTTCAAATCTCGCCTTTCATTCATAGTTGGCACATTGTTCACCGAATTTTGAAGTGGGGGCATTTGTTGACATCAAAGTTTTATTGGAATAAATACCATTTGATAGCCCACACAAATTGGATATTAAATTGAGTCATAAATTAAAGTCCACAATAAATTTGGGCTTTATAAAATAGGCCAATTTAAAATAAATTATAAAATCTCTTTATTTATTTATTTTAGATTAACTAATTAGGCCAAAATAAATTTTAATAGAGCCCATTAGTTAATTAAGCCTATCTTAAGTGATATTCAAGCTCAAGGGGGAACTCAAGTTTGAAGTCATCAAACCCTAATGTACCTATAAAAAGGGTTGTTGGGAGACATACCACACATCAAAAAATTCATCAACAAATCCAAGCATAAAGCTCTCAAGTCCGAGCTCTAGCCCCGAAGCAGTGCTACAACTACAAAGGTTCTATATCTTCTTCAAAAGCAACCAAATTCTGAAGATTTTGATGTCAAAATAAATACTTGATTTTAAGAAAGTTCGTGATTTCATCCGCAAACCTAAGAGGGAATTGCGCATCTGATTCAAGAACAATCATCAAGCCCTTGAATCAAATCCTAAGGAAAAGAATAAGAGGAATTAGCCTTCAATTACGGAGATATTTTCAGAGATTGTAACCGCTTTTCATTTAAATTAAATCTTAAGTTTGTCCATATTTTTCTTGTCTTGTAATTCTTTTTGCAGACTTGAAATTTGTGTGAACAGGGCTAACTATAAACTTTGGCCTAAAAAGCCTTTGTTTGGTAGCTTAAAGCCACTGCTTGGGTCAACTGTAAACGTTAGGTTGAAAAACCTTTGTTTGGTAGCTTGAAGTCGCTGCTTGGGTTGACTACGGGTTTGACTGCAAACTTTAGGTTGAAAAGCTTTGATTTGGCAGCTTAAAACTGCTGCTTGGGTCAACTACAGGGTCAATTATAAACTTTGGGTTGAAAAGCTTAGTTGGGTAGCTTGAAGTAGTTTCTTAGGTCGACTATATGTTTCTAAATTATTGAGAGGGCTATTGTAGCATCACAAGTGAGTGATAGCAGAATTGCTAGAAACTTCATTTATATCAAATACTATTATGGCTATTACAAAGCTTTTCATACATAAAATTTCTTCAAATTAATGGCATTCCATAGATGTAAAAACTCATTGTCGTTGGTGTCTGCTACTTGATATGCATTATGCTTTGATACCTTGATGACAGTATAGAGCCCCTCCCATTTTAAGTCAAGCTTGCTGACGTTCTTAGATACTTCCACCTTTTCAAAAATAAGGTCCTCGACCTTGAAACTGCGTGGTTGAATTCCTTTGTTGTAATTCTCTACCAACTTTGATTTGTATTACTGCATGGTATTATAAGTTTCTTGTTGTAGCTTATCGATGGTCTTCAAGTCGAGTTTCCTTTTAGATGTATTTGTGATCGAATTGAAGTGGATCACCCGAGCTATGTGTTGTATCAATTCAGAGTGTAGAACCACTTTGGAACCATAGACCAAGCTATAAGGGCTATGACATGTGGCAGTATGAAAGGTAGTTCTATATGCCCATACCACTCCTGGGAGGTCGTCTGTCCAACTCGACCTAATCCCTTATAGTCAGGCTTTGAGGTTATCTAGAACTATTCTATTCATTACTTTTATTTACCCGTTGGCCTATGGCTTCCCGACTGAAGTGAAGTTTTGGTGGATCCCTAGAGCTTCACACCAATTTCTTATGCTTTTACTTTGAAATTATGCTTCATTATTTGAAATAAGGATCTTGGGGAAACCAAAGTGGCAGATATTGTTCTTCCAAATAAAGTTCTTGATGGCTACATTGGCTATTTTTGGAACTACTTTTGCTTCGATCCATTTGGTGAAATACTCAACCACAACAATAATGAATTTTCTCTGACCTATCGTCTTCAATATTGAACCCACTTTATTAATACCCCACTAGTTGAATGGCCAAGCGACCTAAACGTTTACCATAGATACAGTAAGTTGGTGCGATATGTTCAAATGGACTTGCCAGGATAGGTACTTTTAGGTGAAATTGACAGTATTTTTCAATAGTGTGGGCCAAAAGTACCCATATCTGATAACCTTATACGCAAGAGATCATTTTCCAGAGTGGTTTCCACAAATGCTAGCATAGATGTCCTATAAGACCTAATGAGCTTGGTCTGGATTCAAACATCTTAGGGGTGGTCCAGAGATCAACCTTTTGTAAAGTTGGTCGTGCTCATCAAGGGTGAATTTAGCAGTTTAACCTTTGAGCCTGCCTGCCTCATTCTTGTCATTTAGAACTATGCTCAGACTCAAGTAAAACTTTATTACATATTGCTAAGAGGAAACTACCTCCTCAACATTCCCCATAAAATTTTATTCAAGAATGCCTATTAATGGTTTGCTTGTGAGTAGTAATGTTATTGTTTTATCCCTTGTCTCTTTGGTTGAGCTAGTGAATTTGGACAAGGTATTCATACATTCGTTCTCCATTCAGAGTACTTGACTAATGGTGAATTTTTTGAATAATTGCTACAGTTTTTTATCCTCGGTCAAGTACTGGCTCATGGTCTAGTTCTTAGCCTCAAAGTTTCCTTCAACTTGTTCTATGACCAGCTGAGAATCTATAATTATTGCCAAGTGCTCGACTCCACAATTTGCTACTATCCTCATTTCTACAAGGAGGGCTTTATACTCAGCTTTATTGTTGGTTACTGGGTAGTTGAGCTTGATTGCAAAGTCATATTTCTCTATCAATAAGGAACAAAGCATAAAACCTATCCCTCCTCCTGAGGTGGTCACTAATCTATCAACATGTAATGTCTAAATAAGAGGGATGTCACCATTTTGATTGGGGAGATTAATCCACTTGATGATGAAATCAGCTAAAATTTGTGCTTTGATGGCTATTTAGGGTAAAGTGATAACAAATTCTCTCAACTCGATAGCCCACTTGGTCAATCTTTTAGGCGTATCTTGCTTTGAAAGCGCCTATTTTAATGATTGGCTTGTCAACACTATGAGGGCATGGGATTGAAAGTATGGTCACAATTTTTAAGCTACAGTAACTAAAGTAAGGGCAAACTTCTTGATCTCCAGATAGTTATGTTCTAACTCTTATAGTGTCTTACCACAGTAATAGATTAGTCGATGATTTTTATCTTTGGTCGAGGCTAGAACTGAACTAATCGAGGCCTCAAAAATAGCTAAGTATAGGTGTAGGACTTCTCTTAGTTTTGATTTAGAGAGCATGGGAGGTGAGGACAAATATTGCTTCTGTTCAACTAGAGCCTGATCATATTGTTCAATCCATTGGAAGCCTAATATTTTTGCATTCCTAAGTATCTTGAAGAAAGGTGGCTCTTGTCAGCCAAATAGATAATAAAACTGCTAAGAGCTATAATTCTCCTGACTAGATGCTACACATCTTTGATTGTTCGAAGTGGTGCAATGTCCGACACTGCCTAGATTTTATGTAGATTTACTTCGATGACCCTCTAACTGACCATGTAACCTAGGAACTGTCCTCATCGAACTCCGAAGGTACACTTGTTTGGGTTTAATTCATGCCGAATGCTCGCAGTATGGAAAATGTGTGGTTGAGGTGGAATAGATGGTCCTTAGCATACTTTATTTTGATGATCGTGTCATTGATATGAACATCCATAGACTTCCCAATCTCATTATTGAACATAAAGTTGACTAATCTCTGGTAAATTACTCCTGTATTCTTAAGCCCAAAAGGCATGACCAAAAAATAATAAGCCCGATTGAGGACCACAAAAGAGGTCTTATTCTTATCCTTGGGTACCAAGAATATTTCATAATAGCCCTAATCTATCGTGTTCAATAATTCACATCTAGTGGTAGAGTCAATTAGCAAATCTATGAGAGGCAGGGGGTAAGGATCTTTAGGACAAGTTTTATTTAAATCAGTAAAATCATTAAATATATACCACTTCCCCTCATTCTTAGGGATAAGCATAACAATACAAAGCCAAGAGGGGTATTGAATTTCTACAATATATCTTGTATCTAACAATTTATGGATCTCCTCGATAATCTGGCACCTTTCGTTGTTAAACGTTCTCATCTTTTACTTGACTGGTTTGTACAAGGGATCCACATTAAGGCAGTAGACAATGACACTAGGGTCAATTACCTAAAGGTCAAATGCCTTCTAGGTAAATACATCGATGTTCTTATGTAGGAAATCAACCATGAGACACTCTTTATGGTGGCCCATGCTAATTCCGACCCTAGTGGTCTTGTTGAGGTTCCCAAGCTCTAGCTCAACTATTTTGAACTCTCTGGGGGCTCAACCCTAGTGTCTTCCAATTTTCTCTTCTTACTCGCTTGGCCTTCATTGGGTTTCACTACAAGATCATCCCCTGAGGTATTCCATTGTGGTCAAGTCTTCTGCTCGCTCAACTTAATCAAGATTGTATAACACTACCATGCCTCCTTTATATTACACAAGTGCTGACCTGTGCCCTCTATGGTGGAAAATTTGATCTTTGTGTGCTATGTCAAGACAATAGTTCAAAAATTGTTCAGAACTAGTTGCTCAATAATAACATTGTAGGCAAATGGGGCGTCGACAACTAAATAGTTGATCATGAGGGTTCTTCTGAGTAGGGCTTCCTTAAATGATGTGGATAAGTTGATGGAACCCTCTGGAATATATTTGACCCCCCAAAATCGACCAGAGGTGTTCAAATGGGCTCAAATTTTAGCTTCCCTAAATTCATTCTCTTTAAGGTCGATAGAAATATAATATTAGCAAAGCTTTCATTATTGACCAAGACCTTCCTCACTTTGAAACTGGTAATTTCAATAGATACCACCATGGGGCAGTTAATATTGTGATCGAGTACTGTGTTTTCAGTATGGACAAGGTCAGTGTCTATGAAGGAAACTAGCTCCAAACTGGTGAAAATTTGATAAATAATTTTAACCAGCTTTGACTTGGTCGATTCCAGCCTCTATTGGCTTTGTCTCCTTGTGGACTCCAAGTCCCCTCTAGTGGGACCTCCTGCTATCATGTCAATAACTCCTCGATTTGGTGGGCGGGTTTCTTTCCTTTATCTTCTCTCCTTAGGCTAACTGACATTTCTCTATGAGGAGTCTAGTCGATTTTACCCATTTCTACTTGGGCATCTTCAGCCACATATTTCTTGAGATGACCTTGTTTGATCAACCTCTTAATTTCATCGTGCAAATTAAAATAGTCTTATGTATCATGGTACCTTTGCATATGAAAATAGCAATATTTCTTTGATTTCCTCATTGCCTCTATTTCAAACAGCTTTCTAAGTTTTTTCAGGAGGTTATCATGCTGGATCACAAACAACACCTCCTTCCACGGAAGGTTGAGTGGTGTGTAGTCATGAAAGAGTTTGATAGGAGATCGATGACCCTCACTCTGCTGTCGATCATCTTTCTCCTTATTCTTCTTCTTGTCAACCTTAAGATTGCTAAATTTAAGTTTGTTCATCTCCGCCTAAGTTATATATCTCTCTGGCAAGTCAAGCAACTCCTCCATCAATCGGGGGCATTCCCACACTAAGGTATTGGCCCATTCTTTATGTCTGAGGCCCAAGAAAAGGATATCAATCAAAAACTCTATCTTTGGGTTGCCAATTTTTAACACCTCTATGTTGAATCTAGTAAAAAAATCATGAAAGGAATTTTCTTCATTCTACTTCACTGTATGGAGGTAGGTGTGGGGGAGCTTTGCCTTTCATCAACTGGCAAATTGATGAAGGAACTTATCGCATAGTTGGTTATATGAATAAATTAAAATTAGCTCAAGCTTAACAAACTAATTAAGTGCAATGCCTTGAAAAGTGGTGACCAGCATCTTCACATGTATGAACTCATTATGACCATGTAACTCCATCATGTGCTCAAATTGCATCAGATGCTCATTCAGGTTCGATAAGCCATCATACTGCGAAAGTCTAGTTGGAACTTTAGCATCAACAGCAATGTGCTCGTTGATTATCTCTTAGACAAATGGCGACCTTCTTTCCCGATGAAACCTCTGGGGACCATCAGGATTGCTAATCTCTCAGTATTTCTCCTCAATATCTCCTTGAGGTATCTATTCAACTGCTGAACTTTGTGGGACATTTTCTTTCACTCTTCTCAATCTGCTTGGGTTATATTTCTATAACCTAAAGCCTCGTGTGCTCGACCCTATCACACTATGGGCTTAAATGGCCAAGTGATGTGATATGTTGAATCACCAATTTCCTTTTGCGGGTCGGATCTCAAACGTTCAACTTAATTGCATTATGGGGCTTGAATGGGCCAAACGTAATGATCAATGGAATCAATAATATTTTTCTAGGGATCAGGTCAAGCCTTTTCTTTAGGAAGGTGTTTATGGCTAACCTCGCATCTTATCAATGATCGTCGGGATTCTAGTTAACTTTCACTATCTCTTGGCGATCTCTCTTCAAAAGGCGGGGGTTGCAAAGTTACGATGGCTGCTAGAGCTAGTATGGCTATATGTCAATTCAGGGTGATAGATAACTGAGCAGAAATTTAAGTCGAGATTTGTTTGCTAATCAACTACATTAGTTAAGGCATGGTCAAAGTGACCACTTGCTTTGACAGGGTGTTGGGTCCCCAAGCATTCAACTTTTGATGAAGTTAAAGAAGAGGAGGAGATGCAGTCCTTGTATTCTTCTCTCTTTCTAAAATGGCTCACCTGGTATTTGCCATTTTTCAATTGCAGTCTCAAGTTTCTCCCAAATGGCGCCAAATGATAAGGGTGAAAGCTATATTTTACTGGATTGATTTTAGGGTAATTCAACCTGGCGGATCTAGTTATCCAACTCCAAAGGAACTTGGGCTAAGATCTGCAATTATAAGCAAATATCAGGCTAGCTGAGGTACCCTCAGCTAAGGTATTTCAATGCTCAAGTCAATATACGATCAACTAAAATAGATGAGCAATAAAGTGAGGGCTTTAGTAAGAAATGGCATACCTTCAAAATGGCTGGTAACGGGGCATTTATAGCCTTTTTTAAGTAGATGATTTGTCCAAGATACTCCTATCATGTGTAGAAGGCTCTTATCTTTGTATGGAGAGCTTTAGGTCATCTCCCATCCTCGTACTATTCCAGGTAGCTTTATCTCTAGCTTTTAGAGATAGAATAGTACACTGGCAGCACGCCTCCTGTTAGGAGCAACGATATGGATGGTATTAAGGCCATATGCGCCATTAATGTGGAGGTATGCTGCCTATCAGGGCATTTAATATGGCAGAGAAATGATTCAATTTTGAAACAACCTCCTTGGTTGACTTTAGTCGACCATAGAACTAGCTTCTAGGTGTAGGCGGACACCAGGGGTCGCGACACTTGAGCTCTTTCATCGGAGATGATCAAGCCCGCATGCTTGATCTGCAGTCTAGTTGAGAGGCGCTAGTCTTGCTTATTGCTTAGGTGATAAGGCGAGTAGGTAGACTATTAAGGTCGACGACCTAACTAAGCCTCAAAGTGAGATAGGCCTGGAAGTGCGCTCTTGGGTTGATAGCTGTAAGGTAGGGTTTCATGGGCCATCCCATATCAATACATAATTTAAATCTATCTACTATTCGTATCTAAACTATAGTATTATAAAAAAAATATTTATATAATATATTCTCATTTTTTCATGTATTTTAAATATAATAATAAATGATATTTAAAATATTAACTTATACGTTATATCATTATACATAGGGCACGTTTTCTTTAATAGATAGGATAAAAGAAAAATAGATAACTGTTATGATTAAATGTGAGATATGATTATTTTGTTCAAATAATATCATGTTTACTTGATATGACAAACATAGTGATATAAATGTGTTTTCTATAATATATTTACTTTGATGGATGAAACATTGTGACTAAAATTATATTGTCTAAAATACCCTTTGTCGTAATTTTTTAATTTAAATTTTTTGTTTTTTGTTTTTTCTTCTTTTATGTTTTTTCTTCACGTATTTCTTCTTCTTCTTTTTCTTTGCCTTTTACATACTCCTTCACTCGTATTTGTAGTTTATTATATGCACTTTATACTTATTCATTCCTCCCTTTTTTCTTTCATTTTTTCTTCTTATTTGCTTTATGTTTCTTCTCCACTCTTATTTACCTGCTTTCTTTTCTCTTTCTTTCTCTGTTTCTTCCATTTTTCCTTCTTATTTTCATTAAATTTGTCTTCTTGTCATATCCCTCCCTAATTTTTGTCATTTTTTTGTGTTAGTCCACCGCCATCCGGTTGCCGACTACCACCAACTTCTATTTTTTTTCTTTTCTATTTTATTTTTCTTATTTTTTTCTTCAAATTTGTCCTTTTTCATCATAATCTCCAAATAGCACCATTGCCCATCCTTGTTTTATGTCTTCTGATTTTTTTTAATTTATTTTTTCAATATTAGCTTTACTAAGTCCCCCATGCTAGACATCGGAAACATAGAAATCTTGAAGAGCAAGCAATGATTGGGATGAAAAATGCAAAGAATAGTTAGGTAATTTAATACTTACTTCAGGGGCAAATTGGATATTTTGACAGTGGCTACAAAAATGAGATGTGTTGAATTGCTAGGTCACCCCCTTGAAGGTGTGATTATTTATCAAACAAAAAGCAAAAATAGTGCAGAATAGTGTTGGGCCTTCCCTAAATCATGGGCTCATTATTAAATAAACTAAACAATGTACTAGGGCATATTAAATAGTCAATTTAACCTAGTCATGGAATGTAAGCAAGCCCATAACATATTATTTATATTTTTTAATATTAAATCTCATAGCCTACATATATTTATATTTATAAATTATAATTGAAGAATCAGTATATGAAGGACAAAATCAATCAACATTCAGTTATTGTTGGTTGACTTTATAATTAATATATTAGTTAACACTATTAATATTAGTTAGTGCTAAAATATTAATGAATGATGAAGTCAATCATTAATTAAAAATTATATTATTTGTTCGATTGCTTCCCATTTAATGAAATTGTACAATTCATTGTATTAGAAAAAAATATGCATTTTGTTACAGTTGATGGATTTGGATATTCAGATATTTGTGAATGGATATTTGAATAGTTATCAAATATAGATATATGAAAAATAATATTGGTATTCGGACATGGTGTACTAAATAGTTATAATCAAATATGGATATATCTGAATTTATTTAATATCTGGTGAATATAAATTTAGATGTAATTGCATAAATACCAATTGTGTACAGATACAACTACAAATATGAATTTTCTAAAAGTTATTTAATGCAGATACAAGTATCACATATCTAATTCATTTAATATCTGTTTATATCTTTAGGGTTATGTATCTATCTATAAGGTCAAATAGGTCTTCCATAGTGCAAGGTTGCTCATCAACTAAAGCATTTGCACACTATTTGTGCCTCAAACTAAAAATAGTACATTGATCCAATGTGAAGATTGTTGATCTTCAAAACTTCCTTGTTGAATCTCGTAGAAAATCCATCAATGATTCCCCTTTAGTTTATTTTATTGTGCGTAGATGGGTATGAGGCAATTTACTCTTCTTCTTACTTGGGAACTAGTGTAGAAACTTATCACGAAATTGGACTTAGAACGAAATTGACCCATAACCAATTTTAACAAATCAATTCAAAGTTATTCCTTGAAAGGTGGTGACTAAAAATTTTGCATGGATGTATCGTGGTGACCATATAATTGTATAACATGTTGAAATTAAAGAAGATGCTCATTTGGTTAGATAAGCTATCACACTGTCAAAGTCCCATGGGATTATTCCAATTTGTTATGATTCATTCTTCAAGAATGTCTTAGGTGAAAAGGGTTCATTTTCTTTGCATCGGCACTAGTCATAATCACTATCCTTGGAGTTTCAATCGGAATATAGTTGAGAGAGGTTTTCCAACCTCTTGTTGAGCTACTAAACTTGATAGGAACTTTTTTCCAACTCATCGATCTTCATGGGGTAATGTTGTCTCCTAGGCTACATTATAGGCTAGTTGGCCCTTTTATGTAACGAGGCTCATTGTGGTGTCGAAGGACCTAGAGTTTACAAATTTCTCCTAGGGGATATACTAGTGCTTGCTTTACTAGGGTTAATCCTGTTGGATATCGCAATCGAATTAGAGTGAATACACTATTGAGTTAGCCTTTCTTTGATGTTGACAAGGCATTAGGGTAGCAACCTGTGTTTTCTAAAGGTTTTGTGCTAGATGCTAGAGCATGAGCTAATTATTGTTTTTGCAAGGTGGCAAAAAATTCATTGTCAATGATTTGTCTAAGTTGGATAAGGGTCATGGTGATCATTTGCTCTAGTTGCACACTATGCCAAATTTGTGTAGGAGGTTTTGGAGTGGCTTTGGTGGTGGAGTGGTAGTGGAGTTTGTTTGTATTGACTCTCATAATAAGTGCATCTAGTGTTTACCATTGTTCAAGAATACACGCCCAAGATCCCATAGATGACACCAATTGTTGATGCAGTATTTAAGAGTGTCTTAAGGTGAATCCATTGATTAAGGTGAGGTCAAGATAAGTTAGGAGGTTGACAAGTTCAAGCTAGTACAATGTAAATTAAAACTACTATCACAAGGAGAGTACATTATACTTGTCGAGATGGCACTTGATTGAGACTCTCTGATGCTTAAGTGGTTGAGCAAAGGAATAGGCGTGTAGAATATATAAGCCCTGAGTAATTCAAGCTTTAAAAGCATACTTGTAGTAGTTATGAGAGTAGGAACTTATAATTGGTGGAAATCAGTTGAAGATAACGGGTCGAAATGATTGTTTCACCACTA
Source organism: Jacaranda copaia (assembly GCA_014898725.1). Lineage (NCBI taxonomy): Eukaryota > Viridiplantae > Streptophyta > Magnoliopsida > Lamiales > Bignoniaceae > Jacaranda > Jacaranda copaia. Next base: position 29,420 of record JACGDI010005651.1, read on the forward strand.
TGAAGTTGTATGACCCCTATTAAAGTTGTAGGGGCACATTAGGTCATTTGTTTTTCCAACCCCATTTGGCAACATTAAATACGAATGAAATGGGCATTGAGCATGCGAAGCATCAAGTGCTATCCCCAATGATCCAACAAGTGGAGGTTCGACCTCAAGGGGTTGAATAGTCACTAGACAATCTTAGCCTCTGGGGATTGCTCCAGTTGAGGTTGGAAATTGTCATCATAGTGTAAGCATTCAATCTGAAGGCAATCAATGATGAAGGATCAGTTGGCTTGTCAGCGATCAACATAGTATGAGGTCACATACTGATAGTTGGCTCAAAGTTGGTCGATTTGAAAATAAGTGATTTGCATTAGGGCTGCCCTTAGCATGAGAAATGAGATTTGAGTATAGGGTCAATAAAGCCCAATTTGTTGAGCTAAGACTCTTATAGATCGATATAGTCTCTCCATCCTTTATCACTTAGCCTCCTACAAAACTATATATGAATTTGACATGTCATTTTTAAGGCCAAAAACATCACCTTCCATCCTAAATTTTGAGTTTATTGGTGCTACTGTTCCTATTTCTTTTTTCTTTAATTTCTTGATAATTTATTGGTGCTACTGTTCACTCAATTTGCTTATTTATTTAAATGAAACAAAAAAAAGTTAATTTTTCAATATAATTTAAAAATAAGTTTGAGTTATTTTTCAAAAATTTTATTCTATTATTAATGTCAAGAAGCTCAGGAACTAATGTATTAAATAATATCATATAATAAATATTAAATTGAAAAGTTGATAGTATTGAAGGTTAAAAAGAAAAACTAATCCATATTCATTTTAATCCATAGTCATTTGCACATAATCTGAAAGCAAAGTCGTAAAAAGATGTACTTGAGGTTCACCAAACTTCGAAGCGCTTTCCATTACCGAAGCATCATTCATACAAAATCCAAAAGCGAAGTCGAACATAGATGTACTTTACTGTAAGGGCTAGTTTAATTCAAATAATATGATTATAAATAATATATAAATAAATAAATATATTTTAAATTTATTAAGATAAAGTAATATAATTTTGCATTTGGTTGGAAAGATTAATTAAAAAGCAAATTAAAACAAAACATGTGAGTTTACGATTATAATTATTTTATTATTTATTTTAATAATCTTTTTACATACTAATTAAGGGTAATTTAATATTTTTGAATCTTATCCAATCTTAGAAAAATGTATCAAGTTTCTTCCCTTTTGATACATATTCCAACTTAATATAAAGTCAATGATTTATCAAGGGCCCTATATCAAGGCAAGTAAACAATAAATTAGGAGTTGATGCTGCAAAGAGCTGGAGAGTCAGATACTCTGGTTGATTCAAGTGTTTTGGGCTTGACATCTGCAATCAAGAACACACGTTAACTAGCCGAGAGGCCCTCGACTATGGCATTCCAACGCTCAAGTTAGATTTTCGGTAGATTGAAGAATATAAAGAGAGAGTATAAATACTACAAGCATGGTGGTGCTTGTAGTATTTATAGCATGTTGTGGCGCGATTTTACCCAAGTACCCTTACTAAGTGTACTTGGCTTTCTCCATGTTAGGGGGTTGGAAGTCATTCTTTGCTCAAATCCCGATACTGTGCTAGGTGGCGCAATCTCCCATTTTTTTAAATAACCATGCCAGTAGGAGCACGTCCCTACCAGAGTTGTTAGCGGGGTTGTTGGAGTTGTTGGCAGTGGTTACATCCGTTGGTAGCAGTTACATCAGCTGCCATGTGTTATCAATGTTGAGAGGTTCAACCTGTCCAACTTGCACCTGGAGGTCAATTTATGTCGACCGGACTTGGATGCTAGAACTTTAAAAGTGGCCCTCAGGTCGATACGAGTTGACCACAGGGCTTACCAAATGGGGTCGATACAGGTTAATCAGACTGATGTGCCTTTAGACGTCATAGGTTGTCTCTTCTGAATCTGGGCCTGTTGGACCTACTGGATTATACCGTATCAAGTTGGGCCCCGTGGGCTGTCTCACTTGAAGTTGGGCCTATTGGGCCTACTAGACTATCCCATATCATGAGTCCCCCCAACTCTCGGTCCTGATCGAGCTTGTTGATGAGAAGGAGTAAGGAGTTTATGTTCGAATATAGCAGGGAATACCTTCGGCCAGGATTTTTGTGCTTTTGACCAGGGTTTTGATGCTTTCAGTAGGGTTTTTAAATTTTGACCCGGGTTTTTGAAATATCGACCAGGGTCTGAGACAGTTTCTTTGCATTTAGTACGGCTATCAATGCGCCAGATGTGAAGCGTGCAGGATACGAAGCATCTGGGATACGAAGCAGGCTGTTATGATGGCAGTTATACAGTTTTTCATGCACGATTGCCTATAAATAGAGGAAAGTCCCTTCATTCACACTTTTGAAATTTGAGCATTAGTTAATATCTATTGTTGAAGATTTTCTTACTTTGCAACTTTCGCTTTGAGAAAGTATCTATAAGTGTCCCTATTATACCTTCATTTTTCTGTCTTTACCTTTTAGTACCAAGTCTGGAAGTGCTGAGTCTAGTAGCAATAGATCTGAGAACTTAGTACAAATAGGGGGAGTAACGATAGTGAAAACACTGCACAATCTAGTTTTTCTCCAAGTAGGAATAGTAGTTCATGTAGTAGCAGTAGT
>JACGDI010005651.1:34480-62705 GCA_014898725.1 Jacaranda copaia
GTGGAGCCATCATACCTCAGGAGGCCGGTCAGAATTTTGGCGTCTACAGAGATTTGCTTGTTGATGATCTCCTAGATGAACGGTGATCCTCTGTCCTGACGAGATCTCTGGGGAGTGTCCATATTTATTGCTGTATCAGTATTTCTCCTCGAGATTTCATTGAGATGTCTATTCAGCTGCTGCACCTAATGGGAAACTTTTTCCCATGCATCGCAGTCTGCCTGGGAGGTAAACTTGATGCATTCACCCTGTCGCACTAAGGGGCTCGACTGGGCCGACGTGCCAAATCTGGGGATTCTCCACAATCTTCTCGATAATCACAGTTTGCACGTTCGACCCTATCGCGCTGCGGAGCTCGATTAGGTCGAATGTGATCCTCTGAGTCCGCCACCTCCTCACGCGGTTCTAGACGCTTCTTCTTCATTGGCGGATGTTTGGGCCTAGCTTCACGCCTGGCGGGTGGTTGCTTGGCCTCGTGGTGGGAGGGGCTATTATCCTAAGGTTTGTTTTCTGGCGGTGGTGACTGCGGAGCTGCGCTGGCGGTGGGAGCAGGCACTGAGGTGTGCCTGTTCAAAGCAACAGATAACTGAGCCAATATTTGGGCAAAATCTGCTCACTGATCATTTGCATTAGCTGGGACATGGGAAACGTCACCAGCTACTCCTGGGAGGTGCTGGCGCCCGGAATATTTGTTTGTTGCTGGGGGTTAGGGAGTGGTGGGGAAGTAGACGTCCTATTTTCCTCCCTCCCAGATGTTACTCGGAGTGTGTTCACCATTTTTTCGCTGCAATTTCAAAAATTCCCACAGATAGCACCAAATGATGCTGTAGAGAGCTGGAGAGTCAGGTATTCCAATTGATTCAAATGTTTTGGGCTTGAGATCTGCAACCACGAACACACATCAACTAGCCAAGAGGCCTTCGACTATGGCACTCCGACGCTCAAGTTAGATTTTCGATAGATCGGAGAATATAAAGAGAGAGTATGTAGTAAACAATGTAAATGACATTACCTTGAGCGTGGTGGACTATCCCATATCAAGAGTAATTATGCATCTATCAAGTATAATCAACTGAAGCAAATAATCCCTAAGTCCAAAAATTAATGGAGCATTTCTACTATCTCAATCATTAGCTCAGTCAGATATATGTTGAATTGGCTAATTAAAAAAAAAACAAAAAAACAAAAAACCCACAACTAATTTACAGTCAATTTCAGTTTTTTACTTACATGGACCATATCAAATTGTGCACAACTCCAATGAATTTATACTTTAGACGTGCAAGATAAATTAGTTACTTTAATACAGTACAATTTGTAAATCTTGCTGGTTATGTTATGCTGGTGAGCAACAACCTTGTTATTTTCAATTTCGATTTATGATATAAATAAATTTGTGGGCTTTTATAATTAAATCAATTAAAATTTTAGCAAGATATAAATTTTAGAGGATGCGAAAGTGAGTCGACCGCACACGAGGTTGCTTTTATGAATGGACAATTAGCACAAAAGCTGTTTTATGGTTGCATTTTATGATTTGGTATCTTATGATAATTTGCACAAAAAATTTTATGATTTGGTATTTTATGGTTGCATTTAATTTCAAAATTTAGTTGGAGGTGTTTGGACAAACTTGTTAGCTCCTCCAAATATGTTGTAAAATGTTATAAAGTGTTTGGTAAATTATTTTGAATATGTGCTTATAAGATACTAAAATAAAATGTTAGAATCTTATAAATTCTTTTAAAAAAGGTACTGAAATTTTAACTTATTTATTTTTATGATTTTAATGAACTCCTTTATTTTTAACTATTTTAATTATAAAATTATCATTATTAATATCTTAAAAGCTCCAAAATCTTATTTTATCCAAATATTTCAATAGCTTATTTTAAAAATAAATTGCAATATCTTATAAGTTTCAAAAATATCTTATAAGATGTAAGAGTTCATAAGATTTTTTAAATAAACTTAGCCCAACACCTTCTTAATAGTGATCGGTAGAAAATTAGGTATTTGTTCGAGATTAACAATCTCATATATATATATATATATATATATATATCAATATATATACTACAATTTCTCTCAATTTCAATTTGTTATTTCATATGATAGACTTACGATAGAAATGATGAAATTATCATTATACATTGATACTTCTCAATATGTGTAGAGGATATTTAAGTAATTTTATACGTAATACTGGGATGAGATTTGCAATTGCATTTGGAGACCTTCAATTTGAATAGCACCAAACGTAATGAACTTCACAATGATATGCGGTCCAAAAATTTGTACCGTATTAACCACAAATATGTTTATATTGATTATTGTCTCCCTTAATTCTTACAGATTCAATTTAGTTTGATTTACCGTAATTCCTACCTATGTAATTATTAATTTGCACATTTGTCTATTTCGGGAAGCAAAGCAACAGCCTTGGATAAACGATCACACAATACTAATCCGCATGAACTATAGCATCTGTTATGGCTTTATTATTATGAAATTGTTTTGATAACTTCACTTTCGAAGGCAAAAGTTTTTTGACTTTTAAATTTGTATTTTATGCAAATCAGATGAATTATGTATTTGTTATCCGCAACTGTTAAAAGTTGGAGACTTGGAGTTATAATTTTGTTTTGGTACTCTATGAGACAATAATTTAAGTAATTCAATTATGAATGACTTCAATCTAGAGTTTTGCATAATATTGTATTTAGCTTACTATATTTGAGATATTAGATGTAAAATTTGACTACCAAACAACAAATTCAAATATTTACAGAGTATAGCTTCAATCGTTGGACTCAGGGAAATTACATTATGATGTTCATCATCGTATTTTATCAATAAATTAGTAAAAATTAAGTCATTTTTAACTCAATGACATAAATTTCAAATATAAATTGGGAGCATGGGGGGTTTGAAATCTTATCGGACTTTGCATACGTATACATAAAAAAATAATAAATTAGCAAAAGAATTCTAAAGAGAGACTCAAATTTACATTCTCAAATAATAAATTTGGGCTCGTTTGTTTTCATTTTCAACACCCCTTTTCATTTTTAATACCAAATGAAAATAGAAAACTATCACTTTTCTACCAATTTTCACTCAAAATATTCCTTATTTTCATTTTCAACTCTTTTCTAAATCTACCATATCATCCTACTACCATATCAATCATATTCAAATTTGATTTGACACAAAGTACCTATTGTCATTTTTAAATTAATAAAACATACATATATTTTAAAAAATAAATCTTTTTAAACATAAAAAAAAAAGTATAAATCAATTGACTTTTCCACTCTGTACCTACTCTAAAAATTAAATTCCAACAAAATGTTCAAATATAATTTTATTTTTTATTTTCAAACCCAACTTTTATTTTTGCAAGAAAATGAAACTGATCCTTCAAAACATATCCAAACGGGCACTTATATTTTATTTTCACTCTCCATTTTATTATTTTTTCCTAAAAATGAAAATAAAAAGTTATTAATTTCACTCTTATTTTCATAAATATTTTCATTCTCAAATATTTTTTCAAATATACTGTTACACTCTCTTTTTATTTTCACGCCCTATTTTTCCTATTTTCATTTGCATGGCTTTTAATATAAAAACATAACAACATCTAAATATATCTCATTTTCATCCCCCACAATTATTTTGTTTTAAACAAAATATTCAAATGACATTTTATTTTCAAACCTAAATTCATAACTAATTTTTAACCCTTTGAATTCAATAGAAAATAAAAAATGACTTTGAAAACATATTCAAATGGACTCTTGCAAGTATATTTTAATTAGTTCCATCTTGTTCATTTTCTAATCCAAACAAAAGAAAAGGGAAAAAAAAAAGAAAAAGAGAATTCCATCACATAAATGATCATAATTATCCCAAAACCTAAAGTTCAGTTCTAATAAGAATAATTTAAATGTCAGAAATATTTTAATATGTATTTGAATGAAGTATATATATATATATTATGAAATAAGAATAGAATAATATTAATAAAATGCTACTCTTAATGATGATCTAAAAATTTTAAGGTACTCTATAAAATGCATAATAAATTATTAGATAAAATATGTCATGTTATAAAATATTGACATTATATTATATATGTATAATTTGAAAGATTATGACCCTTGAAAACACGAAAATTTCCACGTAGATTCCAACAAAACAGCTGTAGTAATTTTTGTTGCTGTTGTACTTCCAACGAGTCAACAGTTGCCCTTCCTGTGTTGGGCGGCTCCATCGTCTTCTTTGAAATCTCCATCTCCTCCCGACACAAACTTCAAACTCCAAACCTCCCAATCCGCCGTCCTTTCCTCTCATGCCGCTTGGATTTCTTCTTCAGCTGTTGCTGGCCTGCCTTGCAGTCTTGGGCTGTGCGCAGTTCGCGGCGTCTCATCAAGAGTCCGGTGACGGGCACTGCGAGCCCGACGATGAGGCCCGAATCGAGGCCCAGTTCAGGCCTGGGATCGTTACACTTGACGGCCACTCCGACGACTGGGCCGATGTCGATGGATTCGAGTTTCCCCTGCGCCCAGCTCTGGATCCTGATGAAGATAAGGAGTACAAGGCTGGAAAAATGACCGTTAAGGTATCATCACCTTCTTTATCATATTAAAATTGATTTTTTTTTCCAGCGATTTTGATTCTAGAGCATTCTGGGATTGTGGTGTTTGCTACTTTATAGCATTATTCACTATTTGATCATTGTTGTGTGAAGTAGAAGTTGACTGATCAACTACTAAGAAAGCATTCAATTTAGTATATTGCAAAAGAGTAGTGCTACATTTACTAGTTGCGTAATCTCCTTTACACTTAAATATGATGAAGAACTAGTTGTACCTAATGCAATTAACAGAAAAAAGAAATGCTGAAAATATTGTATGAGGGTTCATGTTAATCTACTAATCAATTTTCTCCTTTATATTATGATGACAAACAGTGTATCAACTGTTAAGATGGCAGTCAATACTTGCTAAAAGCAGAAGTGTTGTTGTTGTAAGACAGAACTAGGATTTTTGGTAGCTGGCGAGGTGAGACTTAGTAATATCAACAAACATAATACCTAAGCAAAACAGATGAACTAAGGCCTGTTTGGATATGTTTTCATTTTCAATTTTTATATCTATCATTTTCAAAATGTGAAAAAGTAGTAGTCATAGGATAGGACTTTAAAATGGAAATGCATTTGAATATATTAGGGCAAATTACATAATTAGTCCCTAAAGCTTTACTATAAAATGATTTTAGTCCCAAATTTTCAAAAGTTTATCTTTTAGTTTTTAACATTAATATATTATTTTATTTTAGTCTTCAAAACCACTCTCAGGTGGTATTTGACTAAAAAATTGACCAATGTTGACTTTTTAAAGGGTAAAATTGTCAATTTAAGATTTTATGTTCCACTTTAGTCCCAATTGAAGGTTTTAAATTCCATTTTAGTCATTATGTCACTTTTTCTTTTTTTCTTTTTAGGAAAAATTGCATTTTGTCCCATATGAAAATGGAAAAAAGCCAAAAAAACCCTATGAAAAAAATAGGCAAAAGAACTCCTCATGTTTTAAAAATTATGCACACTGCCTCCCGCTCCTGATTTGCTTCAATTTAATCCTAACTTTAACATATAAAGACTATATTGTCCTTAATTATTTCATATATTTTCAATTTAATTTATTTATTTTTTTCAAGTATATTTTCGTATATCTTCTTTCACCCCCGTTAAATTTAAAAACTATTTTTGGTTTTTGTATTTTCATTTCTCTAATTTTTTCTACTTTTTTCATTTTTTATATATTATATATAAATGTAAATATTATATATACATATATATAAATATATATTATATACAAATATATAGTATATTTATGTATACATTTTATGTTATATGTATATATTATACTATAAAAGCACAAAAGGATTTACATAAATTTTTATGTCATGTATTTCTCTACCACACCACCATATTTGTATATGATATATTTATATATATATATGTATATATAATACATATTTATATATAATATATACAAAAATGAAAAAGTAGAATAAATTAAGAAATAAAAATACAAAGAACTAAAAAAGTTTTTAAATTTCAAGGGGATGAAAGAAGATATATGAAAAATATACTTTAAAAAAGAAATAAATTAAATTGAAAATATATGAAATAATTAAGGGTAATATAGTTTTTATATGTTAAAATTAGGATTAAATTGATGCAAATCAAGAGCGGGAGGCGGTGTGCATAATTTTCAAAACACGAGGAGGTTTTTTGCCTATTCTTTCATAAGGGTTTTTCTTTTTTGGCCCTTTTCCATTTTCATAGGGGTAAAAAATAATTTTTTCTATAGAAAAGAAAAAAGGAAAAGTGACATAAGGACTAAAGTGGAACATAAAACCTTAAGTTTGGACTAAGTAGAATATAAAACTTTAAATTGACAATTTTGCTCTTAAAAGGCTCAAATTTGGTCAATTTTCCAGTCAAATACAATCAGAAAGTGGTTTTGAGAAATAAAATAGAACAATATATTAACGTTAGGGATTGACTAAAAGATGAACTTTTGAAAATTGGGGACTAAAGTGATTTTAGAGTAAAACTTTAAGGACTAATTATGTGATTTTCCCAATATATTATCTGAAAGCAATAATTGTATAGGTTTGGAAACGAAAATGTACGTGGATAAGAAAAAACTTTGCATGAAAAGGTCAATTCTGAATTGTAACGTTTGATATGTGGTTGGTGATCCTAAGTAATATAGTAGAATCACTTTAGTAATTTTTTATTTGTATTAAATATGTGGTTGGTGATTGATAATTGCAATATTTTATGATTAAGTTGATGGTAGGTTGGAGTATAGGTTAATAGATTTTGAAATAATATTTTTAGCTTGGAAAACTTGTTTTAAGAATAGAAATGAAAATATGTCGGATGAAAATGTGTGTAAGTTGATATGTTTTAAATTTGAAATAATAGAAAACATGAAAATAACCCTTGAAAATAGAACCAAATGGGCACTGAGGGTTTCAATATTTGTATTTTTCAATAAATTGGTATTTGCATTTATTTTAAGTTGAAGATGGTAAGCCACAAATTAAAGGCTAAGCTAAAACTACCGTAATGCACTTGACAAAGATCTTAGACACAACTAGATGCTTTCTACTACATATTCCTCATTCCAAACCATGTTTATTTTCTTGATTTTGTTGTAGCTGTATTTGCTTAGTTCAATACTAAATCTTTTAGTTTTTATATTTGCTCAACATACGCATATGACTTTGCAAAGTTCTATATGAAAGTGAAATCATGAACTTTGAAAGATTGGTTTGGAATGGTGAGGCATAGATAAATTTATGCCTTTGTTTTGAGTTATGAGATTGATATTTTTGATAAATGGTATGTAGGCTTTGCATGATGGGAGGGATGTTTACTTCATGTTGCAAGTGGATGGAGATTATGTGTACTCCAAAGGGTGAGTTTTCTTTGTAATGAAACTTTGAAGTAACAAGTGCTTTCTTTGTGTTTCTAGTCCCTTTGTTCTTTTATTTCATTTCTATGGCCAAGGGTTTTCCAAGCAACTAATACACATCATGTTTGTATACATCTGGTGCTGTAATTTTTTCTATTTTTCAATAATTCTCTGAAATTGTCTAATGTGAATACATTAGATAATTAGTACCATCATGATTTATACTTTACGGAAGTCACTCGTCATAACGTTCACTAACAAATGTTGGATTAGGTTTCTTTGGTGTATTTCTGCACCATTTAAAATTATAAGTGTGCATAGGCCATGCTTAAAAATGTTGTAATTCAGGTGGAATTGCATTCATTTCTGCTCGGCTCCTTTCTTAGTGCTTTGCAAGTTTTGTGAAGCTTTAGTCCACATGTGTTCATCATTTTGTTGCTCAAAGTTGAATAATTGGAATTGGAACTCAAAAATTTTCTGATTCTACAAATATTAGTTCCGGATTCTGATTTCGTGCTGGCAGGCACATTCATGAATGTGTATCTGTTGTTTCACTTTGATATGCACATTCTTTTTTGTGATCTTGTATTTTCAAGACCTTCATTTTCTTAACTGTGGTCAAGTGGGGTCAGGAATCAAATACAATATCAGATGAGAGCGCCCTTTAGTGGCACACTACTATTCAAGACAGTTTGGAATGCTTAAAAAAATGAAAATTTAGATGGTACTGAATTTTTTAGTATATTTCTGAAAAACTATGAGTATATCATATATTAGAGGTGAAATATGTTATAAAATTATTCATGGTTTACTAGCATTTTATATTGAGCTGGAATTGCTTTGATGAATATTCTCTTATGGGATTCAGTGGAAATTTTAGATACTTTGATAAAAGAATTAATTGATCTTCAAAGAAGAGTTATTCACTTTAAATCTTGTGGATTGTGCATGCAAGTATAAGAAATGGTTCTCTAACTTACAACTGAATGAAGTCTAGGGATTCCTGCCTTTCGTCACTTCTAAGTTTGATGGGGGATCTTCTTAACTGGTTTAAGAATCAGCAGTCCCTTGTTATGGGAAATAGATAACTTAACCATATAGTGCGTACCAATTGAAATAAATGATGCCCATGCGACTTTATTGCACTAAAATAAAGCAAAAATGTGAATGGCACCTTTTCACTCCTAAATTATAGGCATAACCTTGGTCCTAGCCGCAGTCTAAAAGGAAGTGAGCAAAGATTTTGATTTTATTAAATACTCCATCGTATATAGTTAAGAGATCTACTGATCGGGTTAAACACGAGAGAAGGGTTCTAGGCTGCTTCTGGTATGTCAAGTGACATCCATAGTGCACCGACTTTGTAACCTAAAGCCTACAGCTAGTTCAAATGTGTAGATAGATCTCTGACTGTACTGTTTCATCTTTCCTATATCACTGGAGGTTCCTAGAGCCTATAGCTAGTTCAAATGTATAAGTAGATCTCTGACTGTACTCTTTCTTGTCTTTCCTATATCACTGGAAACCTGATATTACTGGAAGAATTTGAGGAACAGTACTTGATTTTTATTTTGGTTCTGATATCACAGATATTGTTATATTTTTGGGGTTTTCTGTTGAAAAGGAAGTTCAATGTGCTTCAAATGATATATACAATATTATCTGATTTTATTCCCATGTTTAGTTGATATTCATTTTTAATAGACTCTGTCTAAGGATCCTCATACCAAAATTTTAATGCCATTACATATGGTTTCTTGTAGGTTTTTTCTTACTGTACTCTTGATCAAGTCAGAATGTGCTTACTCCTGGAAACTGAATACATTTTCTTTTTGTTGGTTTTTGAAATCATGCAGAGATGATCATAAATGCCCATCAGTGGCCTTGATGTTTCGAGTTGGTGAAAGTGCAACATATCATGATGTATGTTATTTACTAACTGAAATTTTGTCTTGATTGCGATGTAGTTCATTTTGTTATCTTTTCTCTGAACTTTGCTAATCTTTGTTAAACAAGATGGGAGGATGTAAGGAATCACCTGATACATGCAACAGCACAACTTGCCGGGGCTATGAAGTTGACATCATGCACTTCTTGATTGGAAATTCTATCCCGGGAAGATTGTATGGCGGCAATTCAGTTAATGGAGAGGGCAAAGGAGAAGGAAGGCAAGTGTCAATAGGATTTTCCATTTTGTTCAGCAGCACATAGGCCTGGAGTTCATTTTCACTAGGCTATTACTCAATTTGGCATATCTTGAGCAGGATTGGTTTGGTTGATATGTATTCCTGGAATCCTCACTGCCGGAACATTGACAGTAGCGGTCCTTCAGGTACTTTTCTAATGTTTTACATTTTATAGTGGTCAAAGCATCAGCCATTTATTATTTAATGATTTTCAAACCTGACCATAAATAGGACTGATTTTGTGGGTAAGAGGACTAAACTTTCTTCCTTACATGATGGATTGCATTTTTGGATTAAATGTCTTAAGTAACTGTTGGTTACTTTTTTTAATATATAGTTGATGTACATTGATGTTCATTAATTTATGAAAATGAAATGAATTCCATAGATCTATGCATAATTTGTCGTGCATTTTGATAATCATATTTCGTGTTGATAGAAGTCTCCCCATGTCATAATCCCATCATGATGTTAACTTAGAGTTGAAATGTAGACAAGATAGAGTTATTGGTGGTTTAACAGTTGCTGCTGATGCAGTACACCTTCAAGTCAACCAAAACAGGTAAAACCCTCAATGTTGGAAAATGAAATCTAGTTCATTTGAATGCATTGAATAGAAAATTACAGGGCATATGGGTATGATTTCCAAGAAGTGTGTGTTATTTGTTGTAGCTTGTTATTAATGAACCAGTCATGTCATTTTTTATAGGGCTTTGTCTAAAAGCGCATCTAATGGAACTTCCCATTTTTTCATTATAGGAAATGATTCTACTGCACTAAATAACTGGAAAGGTGCATGGTGGCACAGCAGTTTTTCAGTCCGTTCAGGCAAGTATTTCTCAGCCTAGCGAAATGAAGTTTATATTTGTTTTTTGCCCAAAGACCCTGATGTTGAATGGATAACTCTGGCCAAAAGGAATTATTTTACAGTTATGAGTTTGTACTTTTCTTTATTCTTCTTATGGGGGTTGGCAGCTGTGCTGATTAGCAGCAGGCGTATTAGGTCTAAATACATTATTTGGTTTAATTATTAATTTGTGTAGAATTCATTACTAATTTCTCTTTGATAGCCTATTCGGTTCAAGCTCTGAAGAAATATGGATCTAACTTTGATGAAATACGCAAACTCTTTCTTAAATTTGGGGAAATTCTAAGACATAAATAGTTCCTTGGTGTGGCATATCTATTGTGAAAAGTTCATGGCTAATTTTCTTGTAAGAATAGGGCCTTTTCCTCTGAACTTAACTTACTGAAGTGATACAACTGACAGGGTTCATTGAGGATGATAGTCCTTATGGATCATCCGATCAGAAAGGCACATATTACTTTGAATTCTCTCAGCCTCTAAGAACTATGGACCGTCTTCAGCAGGTTGTCTTATGTTCCTCAGTTAGGCTTTATCTGCAATATATACTTATGCCATATTTTGAGCCCGGTTGGAAGACACTAGATATATCTGTTGTGTCTGTGAATGCAGGATGCACAATTCACTATTGGCCAAACAAGCAAATTTTCTGTTGCTTTCTGGTACCCTGCCAATGGAAATCCATGGCATGGTTCAGCCCATTACACAGTGAGTTGTGACTGGGTACCGTTGGATGTCCCCCCTGGCTTTGCTACACAAGTCAAAGTGGCTTCCGGAAGCTCTTGGGATGCTGCCAGTGGTTTTGCTTTGCTCTTATCCTTTGTTGCCTTTTGCGTGTCTATCTTTGTCGGCTACTTGGTTTCTAAAGCAAAAGCTGTACCTTTTACTCCTATTGATCGCCTGTAATTGTTTCCCGCGAAATTTTTTTGTCAAATCTGTTTGTTCGTTCGTTCGTTTGCTTAGGCTGTTAATTTTTTTGATCACACGATTAATAGATGAGTGCCTGCTGTAGTACACTGATTGTTGGTTACATATTGAGTCAGTCTGTGTTTTTGATTTATCTGTTAGAAGGAAATGTTGAGGTACCTGTTGAGTCTTGACATTATATTGTTTTTGCGTACTTGTTGGAATACAATACCTCTGAATTTATAGAGAAATAATTTGTTTCTGCAGTGATATTTTCTGTTTTTCTTTCTCTATTGTTCTCTGCTGCTGTATCACTTTTGTTCTTCAAATGGATTAACATTTTCAGTTGTATCAATATTTAACCAAAATCTATATTATATTCAGTCCGTCTTTATGTACCGGAATGATGCACGTAATAATCGGTAAATTAGTGAATTGTTCACAAGATATTCTCGCTAAACGTGATGGTTTTGATAATACTGTAAGCAAGGTAAATCAAGAGGGGTTTGCCGCCTCAATCATTTATGAAGTTTATCTTTTCCATTTCTTTGAAAAATAAATAAATTAGTTACATTCGATTGTCTATTACTTGTGTTGATGTGATTATTCTTCACAGTTGACATAATTTATGAAGTAGTTATGCCGCCTGCCAACAATCAACAAATTCTTTGTAATTATTATTTGCGTCGAATTCAATTCCACACTAGTGAGGTTTGAAATAATGCGAAAATCTTTTTTTTTTTTTTTTAATAAAATTGATATATTTGTTTTGAGTGTTTGTTATGCATCAATATAATCAGTATAAATATTATGATCATTTAAATTGATACACGTGCGAGCAGTTTGCTATGATAGTAAGTATATAATTTTTTTTTCTTTTAAAAGTGTTAAATATTTAGGTTGTTAGTGTTGAATGTTGATGCCCTCATTTTTTGCCTCAAAAGAGAAAGAGACATGGACAAAAAGAGGAAAACATTAAAAAACATACACAAAGCAGCTCTTTTCTTTTTATTTATTCGTTTATACACAACAACAACATCAGGAGCCCTCTTGAGTTCGAATTCCTGACCTCCTATATGATGTAGGAGACTTATACTGTTGGACCATAAATCACATGGCAACAACTCTGTAGTTATATCTTTGGAAAAAGTTATTGGAATAATAAAAACTTCAAACACTTATAAGTTAGCATTTTCATAATTTTCTTACTCTATAGTATTTTAATTATAAAAAAAATGCCTATATCAGGATAATACATATTGAAGTAGGGTTTAAATGCAAAAAACCCCTTCCTAATAGCCTATATATTTGTTTTCTTCCAATTTGGACCAGCCCATCAAGCTTTTATTGGGCTGTTAAAGCACCGGCCTGTTATCGTTCTACTAGTTGAGATGGCCCAATGTCAAATAGCGTCATTGCCGCCAATTGGGTCACAAGCCCCGTCGTCGTATGTTACATATCAAACTAGGGTTTAAGGCTTAAAAAGTAAAACCCCCTTACTCATTACTGTCTCTACCTTGGTCCAATCTTCCTTGCCCTGAAAGCAATGTCCGAATTGCAACGAGCACCACCATTCTTTGGGAATCACAATACGTAGCTTCAAAACCCTAGAACTTCCCGAATTATTACGAATTGAACTAGTAAGTTAAACATGGGGAAGATTTCGTATATGAGGTTGAAAGGAAGCCAGAATCTCAGGCTACGGCTCCTTCTGTCAACGCTATCCTCTACACCCGTCCTCATTGAGGACATACGTGCGGGTGCGTCGTGGCCTGGCCTCCGCCCACACGAAGTGTCATTCCTCCGTCTCCTCGAGAAAGTCTCCGATGACTGCGTTGTCGAAATCAATGAAACTGGTAAAGAGGAAAGCAAATGCCTAAATGATTAATTAATTGGATTCTTGATATACTTTTAATGACGTTTTTAATTTGTGGATCAGGAACAAAGCTCAAGTACAAGCCGGGGATTGTAATGGGTGGGAGGCATTTAGTTCATGACTGTGGTACGAGCCGATCAATTGGTTATTTCTTGGAGCCGTTGATTGTGTTAGGTTTGTTTGGGAAGAAGCCCCTGAGTATCAGGCTTAAAGGTATTTTCTTTTGTTGTCTATTCATGTGTTTATTAGTGGCTGGGTGTAAGTTTAGTGGTCATTGTTTTTTCTTCATTTTAGGAAAGATGAGAGCTGGAGCTAATTGTGTAACATGTAATAACAAGTTAGAATTCAAACGCTGTTTGCCTTAGATGAGGATTATATTCTGAGGAATGGATTAGTTGTATCATTTTCTGGGCACTGGAAATGCACATTTAGGAAAGATGCTCTTTATACTTTAAATGTATGGGGCCTTATTTACAGAGGATATGCACACTGAACTGGAGTTTGGGCCTTTGGTCTGATTAATTGCTGTTGTAGGTGGTGCTACTTCTATGACCATTACTAGTGCATGAGACTTCAGCGTTTGACCATTATCAATTGTTGCTTTGATTTGTATGCCTTGAGTTAGTGTTTGTTTACTAATGATTGATGGATTGACCAAGGACATAGACAATATGTATCTGTTTTTCTGTTGATGTGGTACTGGTGGTGAGACTAAGCTGGGGTATTTTATCAAAATTGACGTTGGGAAGATGCATCTTCAAATAAAAAGATTTGAATGTGATATCAAAATATAATTTTGATATTGTTTGTGTAAATGGGAAGGAGTGAATCAAACCAACCTACAAAAAGTAAGACATTTTTAGTTTTTGGTTTTCATTTTCTTGCAGATTTTTCCTTCTATGTCTCAATTGGTAATCCTCATCATAAATAGAAGTAAAAATCATTGTGAATCGTTGCAATTACCTGAACTAAATGCAGTTTGTACAAAATGAAAATTTTCAATTAAATTCCATTGTTAAATGCAGAAAATGATAGCAAAAGCTCAAATGTGGATTTCAAACTTGCCAAGTTGCTTTGCCTGCATGTTTCACTGTTTCTGTTCATTGGTTGCTGACAGCAAGGCGATGCCTTTCTACAATTACACTTTCTTCTGCATTTACCACTTTTGTTTTCCAGTAGTGATGGTTGACTGTGGAAGGACTGGGGTCTGTGTCTGAAAAATTCATCTGGGCTGGGGCCTGTGTCTGTGAAAAATGAACGATTATCATCACGAGGCTTGATACGGTTAGTCCATGATAAGATAATAAGTATTATACAGTTGGATGGGAGCATTTTGAGGATTTGAAGATCTTTCAGGTCTTAAACATCCTGTAAAATGCAGGAATATTTGAACTTTGCATGTTTAAATTATTTATGTCTTTTGAAGGTTAATAATCTATACTGGAGTGAAGATGAATATTGGTGAAGTCAAAACTTATCCACTTAAGAAATTGAACTAACTGACCTAATACCATATAATGTGGTGTAGATCAATTGTAGTTCACTTGCCTTCTTTATTTTCTTCTAGATTGGCTGTGCTTTTGTGACACCTTAGTTACTCTATTTATTACCATCAGATGCTCTCATTCTGTTTGAGTGATTCCTAATTGAGGACTGCCTTCCATCTTAGGTATCACAAATGATTCCAAGGACCCATCTGTTGATACCTTTCGATCTACCACCTTACCCATGTTGAAGCAGTTTGGAGTGCCTTCGGAAGGGCTGGACCTGAAAATTGAGAGCCGGGGTGTACCCCCACATGGTGGTGGAGAAGTTATTCTTTCAATCCCGATCCTCCAAGATAGTTTAAAAGTAAATGTTGTGCTGCTTTATGTTATCACTTGTCTTTTATCTAGTTTCTCCATCTCTCTCTCTCTCTCTCACACATGTGCTAGAGAACAAATTCGCAGTGTACCATCTCTTTTATGTTGGACAGGCAATTACCTGGATTGATGAGGGCATGGTAAAGAGGATTAGAGGGATCACCTTCTCAACTAGAGTGTCTGTTCAGTTTGAGAATACCATGATACATGCAGCTCGTGGTATTTTTAATCGTTTGCTTCCGGATGTTCACATATTTACTGACCATAAAGCTGGAGAGCAAGCTGGAAGGTATGCTTATTCTCTATGTAATTCAAAATATAATAAGAGAATTATGTTCAGCTGCTTTACCAGAATGCTAATCATGATTAATCCATTTTGAGTTTTTCATCTGCAGGTCACCTGGTTATGGAATTTCACTTTATGCTGAGACAACATCAGGTTGCATTATCTCTGCTGATACAGCAGTTTCCTGTGCTCGGGGGGAGGATGAGGGTGAACTTGAGGGCGAGAAGAAAGAAGTAAGTCCTCCAGAGGATATTGGTGTGCAAATTGGATCAGCCCTGTTGGGTGAGATTGAACACGGTGGAGTGGTGGATTCAACTCATCAGGTTTGTGTTATTCGTTCACCTTAGCATCATTAAATTTGATTTCCCTGATGTCTATTATTTTTTTAATTTGTTAGGCTTGATATTTTATCAGATACTCTTGAGTGTACCTTGTCGCCTGTAGAACTTTTAATGGCACTGTGATATAGGTGTTTAAATTGAAGGAGATTGATCATGATCTGTTTCTATGAACATCCATATTATTAAATCTATCTAATATGACAGATTACCTAACTCTGATATTTGCAATATCGCATGTTTTTAAATGTTATTATGATGATGCTTGCTTTGTGCATTTATGTTTTCATGGTGTACTTGTATTTATTTTGCAGGGTTTGTTGTTTCTTCTCTGTGCATTGTGCCCTCCAGATGTTTCAAAGGTTCGTGTGGGGAAGCTCGCACCTTATGGAATAGAAGTCCTTAGGCACATAAGGGATTTTCTTGGTGTAAAGTTTGTTATAAAACCAGATCCATCAACAGAGACGGTCATTCTTAAATGTGTTGGATGTGGATTGAAGAATCTATCTAGGAGGGTATCCTGAGAAATGACTAGTATGAGTTAGTAAATTTTTTATGCCAGAAGATCAGATTTATTTCTGATTTTGCTCACCCCAAAGGGCTTGTCGTGCACTCTGACTGTGCATCAGAAGGGATGAATGTGCCGTTCAATTATTATTATGTGTTTAATGGGCTCGAAATTTTGTTTTGTTTCATCCCTTTTAACTAACTCTTGTTGTTCTGAGTATGTCTCTTGCTCGAAAGAGTAGGTTCTTTTAGCAGCTTAGTTTCTTTGCTTGATTGCCAGCCCGCAAGGCCAGGCGAGCCAGGCGCTGCCTTCTCGCCGTATGTGGGGTGAGGCGTCTGCAGCAAGGCGCCCCTGGGTGGGAGCGCCTCGCCTGGTAAGTGAGGCGGATTACTAGGGTTTTTTTTTTTTTAAAAAAAGAAAAATTTCTTAAAATAAAAACAAAATCCCAACTAATAAAATAAAGAAAAGTGGCCCACCATCCACTTTGTTAGCAACGCCTACTGCCTGCCCGGACTCCACCCATTGTGCTGCAGCCGGTTCGCTGCACCTGCCGCTGGCTGCTGTTCAAGGTACAGTTTTTCGTTTTATTCCTTCTTTATTATTTATTTATTTATTTTTTCTGTTTTAGGTAAAAAAGTAGGATTTTAGGTTTTTTAATTCCATTGAGCTTATTTTAAATCAATATTTACTGTTTTTTTATTTTCTGTAATTATTTTGTTTATTTTTTTTACTGTTTTAAGTATATTTTTTGTAATTAATTTGTTTATTTTGTTTAATTTTTTTTACTGTTTTCATTTAAAATTTGTATATTGTTTCTGTTTTTAACTTTTTATGTTCAATTTTTTTCTTTCTTCTATTTTGCTTTTATTTTTTGGCTGTTTTGTATTTTTTCCCCTATTTTTTCATTTGTTTTGTCTTACTCATGCTTTATTCTAAAATCTAAATATATTATGTATTGTTAATTGACTATAGATTAGTATTTTTTTAAGTTATGAATGAATTTTTAAAGTGTAAACTTAGATTTTATAACATTATTTATATGTCCACATGTTTTTTGTCATCTAAAATATATTTTTTGGAATTTATGCAGTGTTTATATATTTTATTTTTTTAAATTGTTGCCTCGTTTACCTTTTGGTTGCCAGCCTCTTATCTTAAAAATGGGACTTGCCTTATGGTTTGCATGAAGGAAGCTAGGAAAGTAAGTTTTACATGGTGCTTGTTAGGCCAAAGTTTTGCTCAGTTAAATGTTGAATTCTGTCTTATACGGACATATGTAAAAGGTGATAGTGTAACATAGGAATGAAGACATACTATAACGTTTAATACTTAAGTGAGTAATATTATGTATCTTATCAAGCTTCAGTTCTTGACTTCTTGTCTATTTTGTTATAGGAAGAACTTATTGTGTTTTTTCTTAGGTAGCATAATTAAGTGTTTCACGCGGGTGTTTTTAGAATTTTTTTCATTGTTACAATAAGAAGATTTTATTTAAAAGTATAAAAATTTATTTCCATTTTATGAATCATGGATGAGTTTTGTAATTTTGATTCTTCATTTTAATTTTATTTTTTGAGTTTACTTTCCAACCATTTGAATTGTCCAAAATGTCTCCATGTATCTTATTCTCTCTCTCTTGTTTAGTTGAATATGGTCTCTCTCCATTCTTTTTGTCTCCATTATTCTCTCTTGCAATTTTCTCCCGCGACTCTCTCCCGCGAACACATTGTGACAGCTTTTTTTTTTTCGGGGGTGGGGGTGGGGTGGTGGGCACATGAAATACTTGAAGATTTGAGGGAAGGATGCTAGAAATTGGGGAAGTTGATTGATGATGTCATTCCTTGCCCAATTCCAAATGAGGCCCATAGTGAAGGTATTGAAAAGGTATATTTTTGAGTAGTTGTACCTAGAGCTGTTAATGGAGCAGATTTTAATTTAAATTTAATTTGAATTCGATCCGATTGATTGAGATTTTTAATTGATAAAAGATTCGATGGATGTGATCTGATTAAAAAAGTTCAAAATCTGAAATAAATAGAGCGAATATGGATATGGCTCTATCCGATTCATTAATAATTCAAATTTTAATATATTTAATATTATACATATATAGTATTATACATATATATACACATAGTCCTATAATAATGTTAAAGTATATATTTGGATGAAAGAAGTAATGAACTCTTGTGCGATATGTGTTTTTTATATAAATTGTTAGATTTTGAACTTATTTACATCATAATTATATCACTTATTTTTTAATTTTTATAACAAAAAATTATGTGGAAAGAATAATGAGTAAGAACCGAATGCCATAATATAGCAAGAATACAATACAAATCTCAATTTAATTAGAATGAGTTTTTTTTTTTTATAAAACTTTGAGTTTATAGTTAATTGATTAAGAATAATGTATAGCTATGTATTTATAATATCAAATAAGTACTATTATTAGCAATTGAACCTAAAATGTAATGATTTGGTAAATGAATGTGATTGAGTTAAATTCTATTGTTGCTTTTAAGTGATCAATAGACTTGAAAATTTATTCATTAATTTGTTGTGTATTTTTTTTAAGGATGAATGTTTTGAATTTGGGCTCCATTAAATTTTTAGGAAAATAATAAATATATGATGATTTTTGAAATATTTGAAATTGAGTTTTTTTGGATATCCGACGGATATCCGACTTTTATTTGGATCCGGATATAGTTATTCCAACTATAAATTCGAAGAATCTTGATCGAACTTGAATATAGCATGATCTGATCCAAATCTAATCCATTGACAGCCCTAGTTGTACCAAAGGAAGGTCTGCACATAATGGCAGGAAATTTGGAGGCAGCATTGTGATGCCTTCATACTACCCATAAGAAAGTATTATGGTGGTCATTACGCTGCATGACTTGTATTTTTCTCTTCCAATATACATATAATTATCATCGTTAAATGTTATTGTGTGGGCAGTGAAAACTCAGTGTCTAGTTTTATGGGGAATCTGGATGTGAACTGTAGTAGAAATCATCTCATGACTTGGTATGACAATGCCGTTTTATATGTTGGGGTTCAGCGTGTATAGGGATTTTAAGTGCTTGTACAATTCAGATCTAGCCAGTAGAAAATATGTAACAATTGTCGCAAAAAATGGATTGTTCTATGATAACTAACCTGTGCTTCTATAGGCTCTTGAATCATAATGCAAAAGGCCCACTAGTTTAGAATTTTTTGTAAAAAGAAAAAGAAAAAGAAAAAAAGAGTTATGTTTATAATAGAGAACTCTAGAGCTTGTTAATTTGTATTGTATTATATGAATTGTAATATATGAGCATGTTGTACTATTTTTTTAGTGTTGAAGGGATGGTGAATGACTGTTGTTTTCAAGTATTGGGCAGATTTGTACTTAGAGCTATTGTCCAAATTCATTTTTCATCCTTTTAAAAAGATAATATTTAATTTCAGCAGAGTAATACTTTATTGTTTTGGATACACTTGCCTTCAAATTTTGAAAACCTTAGTTTTAGTATCTAGTATTGCATAGGAGTAATTTTATGCTTTATTAATCATATGGCCTAATTTGCCTCAATTTATTGGTGAAACAATACATAAAACCATTTCAAAACAATAAAATGGGATATGCACGTATTTACATGGTTAAAAACACAACCACTAAAGTAAAACGCCATTGTAGGTGGTAAAATATTTTATCGGATGTCAACATTATAAGAAAAAACAAAGTTTTGTAACTATATCAAGATAACAAGGTCTAAAATATTTAAATTAAATGATATTTAAAATGTATAAGACTGATACTATATAATAGAAATATAATACCATATTTTAGCAAAACAACACTTCATTTTTTATATGTAAATAATTGATTTTAGAATACTTCATCTTTAACATATAGTATTGCATTAAAGTGCTTTTGTACTTATGAGTTATATGACCTAATTTGCCTGAATTTATTTTTGAAACAACATATAAGACCATCCAAAAATAATAAAATTGTATTTTATTCAATTAATTGTTGGGATAAGCATGTGTTCAACTGATTAGAAACACAACTACTAGAGTAAATCACCAATTTGATGGTAAAATATTTCATTTGGACATCAATATTGTAGGAAAAAACAGAGTTCCATAACTATACCAAAACAACAAGGTCTAAAATGATTAAATTAGATAATGTTTAAGATGAATAAAATTGATATTACAAATAACAAGAGAATACCTCATTGAAGCAAAATAAGTACTTCATTTATATAATATTATGCTTGATTACTATAAGAAAATATTTAATCTTAAGAACATAGCACTACAGCAGAGTGTTTTAATATTGAGAAATAGAGCCACTTATGTTCTCCTTGCAAACTAGTGTACAATATCATTATTAGTGGTAAATGTATCATTTTGATATCAATATTGTAGCATAAACAAGGTTTTGTGACTATATTATCCTAAGACTAAGAAATCATTTTATGATGGTCAAACAACAACTTAAGTAATTAAATTTAATATAAGTTCAAATGTATTTAGAGCTATATCGTATTTGTCAGATTCAATACTTCATTATAGAAAAATTATAAGTTTTTCTAGTATCTAGTACTTGATTCTGAATATGTTACGTTGGACTTTCATAATTTAATACATCTTTAGAGTGGTTTTGCAGTCTTTTTTCCTTTGGTCAAATTTACCTCAATTTGATAGGTGAAACAATAACAAGACTATCTAATACAACAAGATCATATTTTCTTCAAATAATGATCGTGATAGCATGTTTCTAAATGGTTGAGAAGATAAGTACCCACACCCAACCACTTACATTTTCATTATTCGAATACAAAGCATCAATGTATATGGTAAATGCATTATTTCGACATCGCATCAGAATGCAAACAAGGTCTCATGATTATATTAGTTCTAGGATTAAGAAATGATGGTTTGGAAGTCAAAAAATGACTTAAATAATTTAATTCAACATTTCTAATGTATTAAGAATCATATTGTATATAATGAAAATAATACATTATTATTATTTTTTTAATTCTAGTACTTGATTTGGATATGTAATACTGTATTTCTATAATCTAGTATGTCTTTGGAGTAGTGTTATACTCCCTTTTCCTATGAATGAATTTACCTTGATTTTGATGTGTGAAACAACATATAAGATCATTTAATATAACAAAATCGTGTTTTCTTCAAGAAATGCTTGTGGTAGCATGTGCTGAGATGATTGAGAAGACAACTTCTATTTCTTTCATACTGGTACAATGCGTCAACGTAGTGGTAAATGTATCATTTTGATATCACCATTGAAATGCAAATAATATTTTGTGACTATATTAGTTCAATAGCTTAGAAATCATAGTTTGATAGTCAAACAATATTGACTCAAATAATTAAGGTCAACATAATTCCCAATGAATTAAGAATGATATCACATCTGCTAAAATTAATACTATTTTTTTTTTTTAAATTCTAATACTTCATTCTAGATATACTATGCTAAATTTTTGTAACTTAGTATGTCTTTGGAGTGTTTTTACACTCTTTCTGTTTTTATTGGACAAATTTTCCTCTATTTAAAGGGTAGAATGACCTATAAGGCCATCTAATACAATAAAATTTTGTTTTCTTTAAGTAATAGTCATAATAAAACATGTTTAAATGGTTGAGAAGAACAACTATCTACATCCAGCCACTTATATTCTTATTTATACTAGTAAAAAATACAAATATAAGTGGTAAATGTATCATTTCGATATTACCATGAAAATGCCAACAATGTCTAATAATCACATCAATTTAGGGTTGAGAAATTGTGATTTGATAGTCAAACAATGACATAAATAGTTAAATTCAATATGTTTTCTGATGTATTAAGAATGATATTGTGTATACTGAAAATAATCTTATTTTTTTTTAAATTCTAGTACTTGATTGTGGAAATATTATATTAGATTTCCATAATTTGGTACGCCTTTTTAGTGTTTTTATACTTTCTTTTTTTTTTTTTTTGTCAAATTTATCTCAATTTGATGGGCCAAAAAATATATAAGACAATCTAATATAATAAAATCATGTTTTTTTCAGGTAATGGTAGTGATAACATGTGTTCAAATGGTTGGGAAGACAACTATGTGCCCACAGCCTACCCCTTATGTTCTCATTCATACTAGTATAAAGTATCAATATATGTGGTAAATGTCACATTTCAACATCACCATCGAAATGTAGACTATATATCATGACTATATGAGTTTTAGGACCAAAAAAATCATGCTCGGCAGTCAAACAATCACTCAAATAATTAAGTTCAACATACTTTCTATTGTATTAAGAACGATGTGATAAACGTTGAAAATAATGCCATTTTTTTTCAATTCTAGTAATTGATTCTGGATATATTATACTTGGTTTCCATAATTTAGTATGTCTTTGGAGTGTTTTTATACTTCCTTTTTCTTTTGTTGAATTCATGTCAATTTGATTGGTGAAAAAATTTATAAGACCATGTAATACAATAAAATCATATTTTCTTCGAGTAATGGTTGTGATAACACATGTTCAAATGGTTAAGAAGACAGCTATCTACATCGAGCTACTAATATTCTCATTCGTTTTAGTACAAACATCAATATATGTGACAAATGTATCATTCAACGTCACTATGGAAATGCACAAAATGTCTCATGACCATATCAATTCTAGAACTAAGACATTGTGGTTTGGTAGTCAAATAATGACTTAAATAATCAAATTCAACATAATGTTTATTGTATTAAGAATGATGTCATATATGTTGTAGATAATACAATTATTTTCAATTCATGTACTTGATTTTGGACAATTCATACGTTATTTGGGCAATTTAGTATTTGTTTTGAGTGTTTTTATAGTTGCTTGTCCCTTGGGTCAATTGACCTCAATTTTATGGGTTAAACAATATATAAAGCCATCTAATGCCATAAAATCATATTTTCTTCAAATAATAATTGTGATAGCATGTGTTCAAATTATTGAAAAGGTAAACTAACCACATCTAAACAATTATGCTATCATTTATACTAAAAATGATACCACTAATCAGAAATATAATATTTCATATTTGGTCATGTATATTGAAATACTATGATAAGTATTGTAGTCTTAGTATATGGCACTGAAATCTATTATTAGAGAAAATCTTCAACCTTAAATTGTTTTTGCCTTCTGGCTAAACAAGCTTATTTTGGTTAAATAAGCTTGTTATGGTTAATATAACCTAATTACTTGTGATCATAACGTCGCTTCCTTTGAGCAACTAAGCTATTCTTTCCCTTCTTTGTACTGGGAAGCTATTCTCATATTGTATCAAAATGTAGCAAGTCACCCTCACATGTATCAAAATGCAGAAAGCCATGGTTTAGAATTGTAGCAGCCATATGCACTTGTATCTTGGTCCATTCCAAATAATGACACTACAAAAGAATTTAAGATTATTAGTTAAGAGATCATTAAATTAATGTAAAAAGAAAAATAAGTGATAAATTATTATTGCTTCAAATTATCTTGAGATGATAATGGATTAATAATCTTCTGTTGTCTATTAGGTATGCGACTGCAACCTCTATAATCTATTCTCCCTTGAAATTCATTGAGGAGCTTTCCAACACATTCAATACCAATATCGCCACAAACAACAATAGCACCGTTCTTATACACGAATATATAGCTTGCATTAAAAATAGTAGCATGCATTGTTACTTATCAATAAATTTAGTATTCAAGAAAACTTATACAGTATTACTTGTACAAAAATCCAATATTTATACAAAGAGATGAAGTACTAAATATCAGACTTCAAAGCATTTAAACTTACCCTCTACAGTATCAACAATTTCCTTTTCAGTATTCTTACATGTGTAACATTAATTTTGCAGAAAATTCAAAATTTTAGTTTTGCACATGTGTATAAACATATAGAAACTTAACAACTTAGTACTAGATTTATATGTAGGTAATATTACATTTATCAATCATCAATCATCATCATAAAACTACCAAAACATTAATTACAAGATTCAAACACCCTTTAGTTAACATAATACTAAAAATATTTCTAAAATTTACTTAACCGAACAACTAATGTATGTTATACTTTATACGAAGTATATAAATGCTAAAATTAAATTTGTACTAGTTGAAATAAAGTATTCTTTATTAAAACAATAAATAAAAGGATCAATATTGCTTTTTTAAATACGAATATAGTTACATTAGTTTTTCTAAAAGAACTCTAAATGTGGGTGAATCAAGTATTTACTAACAAAATCAAGTACAATAAAAAAACTAAGTATATATAAAATTAAACAAGAGTAAAAGAAAAAGAATTGATGAAGATTCAACATTAAAAAAGAAAATAAAAAAATCACCTCTTCAATGGGGGTGAAAATAAAATATTTTCTTGTTGTGTCTTCAAAATAGAGAAATGTAGCTTGAAAAATAGAGCAGGAACAGGAAGTAGCAAAATAAAAAATGGAAGCATCACAGGGAGAGGCTAAAAACTTGAGTGAAGAGAGCAAATGACGAAACAATTTGCAAGATGGAGGAAAATCAATTGACACTACAAAATAAATAAATAAATAAAAATAAAAAAATATACTTCTTACTATAGTTAAATATGTATATTAAATAGTAATTAAGTTTAGTACAAAGTTATTAACTACACTTGTGCTACACTTTTCCAGTCGTAGGCATTGCAAGCGAGATAAAAGCTTAGTTATACCTTTTCAAACAATGGTAATTGACTTTTGGTAGGAAATTATTTTCAATTGCTACAAATTTAATGTGTGGTAAAAAGTTATTAAATATACCACTATCTTTCGTTACAATTAAAAAAGTTTAGTATATAATAATTAATTGCCACACTTTAAAAAATACAATAAATATTTAAATTATTTCTCACCACAATTAAATGTAGCAAAAGCAAATTAATGAAGATTTTGAGGAACTTTACTAATTAGCCACTTTTTCTATTCATGCACATCCATCAAGATTCGAACTCTTGTCCTTACACTTATGTATGTGAAGGTAATGCCACTAGGCCAATGGCTACTTTTGTTGCTAATTAACTAATTTGAATATATTTAATTAATTAATCAATATTTTAATGATGAAACTTATTGGAGGTACATTTTTATTTCACCTCCAAATTTGGGTTTGTCCTCCTATTTGAAGGAACTTTGCTAACTAGCAAAATTTAAGTATTTGCTTAATTAATAATATATTTTTAAATAATAAAAATTAGAGGAATTTTTTTACCTCTATTTTTTATTAATAAAATCGTGAGTAGTTAGGAATTTTTTGTGGGGTTTTATTTGTTGATTTAGAATTCAATTAATTAAATAATTTTTTAATAACAAAAATTGGAAATAATTTTGTATTTTACCTTAAATATTATTGATTAAACCTTACTTCCAATATGTTTTACCTTCTTTCATTTAGTGAAAAAAAAATTGATTTGAGATCTTAATCTATGCTACCAATTTTTATAAATTTTATTGTTTTTACTTCACTAATGAAAAAATGTGGTCAATCCTTCAGCTTTTTGCCATGATTAATGTAAAATTATAATAAATATAATATATTATTCACCTCACATAAAAATTATTCAATAAATTAATATATTTTTTACTGTAATAAGATGAAGCATGGTATTTAATATGAGTTTTAGCATACATTTGGAATTTTGTATTATGACAGAAAAGTCATAGCAAATAGTCCTTTTTTACAACAATATTTTTAGTGAAGCAAAAATTATTGTAGCAAAAGATATATTTTCCTGTATGGAAAAAACATGCAATGCATTTATGTCTTTTTCACTCAAAGCGGAGTGAATCCAAAATGTAACTTTTATGTAGGGAGTACAAACTAAAATAAAACAAGTGGGGACTAAATGCAAAAAGGAAACTTAAATTTGGTACTTTTCTCTAATTAATTGTTACAATAAAATAATAAAATAATCAAATCTCAATTGCATTACAATAAAAGGATTATACCATAGATTTTAAAATAAAGAGGGAAAAAGTTTGATGGGGTTAGAAAGTAAAAATGCCTATCATGCTAATTTTTCTAAGCAATATGGTACTAATAGTTTTTGTTATAGACATTATTTTATCAATGCGAGTATGCGACTAGATGCTTATGTAAATGTATTTTGATAAAAATATTGTTTGAATTTACGTTAATAACTTCAATGTCAAAGATCGTTTCAACATGACTCAATGATGTAAGTCTTGTACATAAAATATGAGGTTAGGGTTTGAACATAACAAACTCTTAATATGCATGTGTATAAATAGAAAAAAAAAAAATACACACACATTCATCACAAGTACACTTTTCTAGTACATTGTAAAGAAAGAAAAATGTATATTAAACCTAAAATGATTAACATTATAAGTGCCATAAGGTTATATGGGAATTTGGACATGTTAACATGCGTTTAGTCCTAATACCTAGCTGAAGCCCATGAATAGTGAAATCAACTAGGATCAGTAACAAAATCCAAAGAATTGATCACAAAACACTGAGGGTTAAATGTAAAGATTTCTTGTGATGGTATGTAAGTTGATGCGAAAAAATTACGTGCCAAAATGCACCAGAAACACTAAGTTAGGACACTTCATATGTTTTTGGATACTAGGAACTCGGGGGTGTTTTGAAATAGCTTTATAAAAATATCCTTACTTTTACATAATGTTTGTCATAAGAAATATCATGGTCTATACTTGCAAGCCTGTTGATTGAGAAAATTATCTCCAAATTCATCAAGTGCATTTTGAAGTTAGGCTATAATTAATTTATTTGAAAGAAATATCTAATGGATGCACTTAAATTCTTTAGATAAAATTTATATGATAGCCACTTTTTTTTATTTAGTTCTTGTGGGATGGGCATAACAATAACTATTCAATTGTGACATTCTCATCATTGCGTGGCATAGTCCAAAATTAGTTAGATGGCCTTGAAACTCTAAAAATGACTCCTAAGGTTTTAAGAGGTGGTTCCCATGAGTGTAGTACTTTACCCCATAGGGTCAAGAGGTGGCTCTATACATGTAGTACTTTACTCCGTATAATACTTAGCTCTCAATTTCCAGCTAGTGATCGGCTCTAATATACTATTTGTCACACCCTAGGTCTATGAGCCCATTGGATGGGAGAGTGAATCCAAAAATTGGGCATATGAGTTCTTTAATCAAAATTGATATAGTAGTCCTTCTAAGTATTCAGTCCATTTGGGATGGGACATTATGAGAAGGTACAAGGTAGTATACTTCAACTCTAATATGAAGTAAGGTCAAGTGGTTAGTGGCATTGCTCTCATACATATTGTGAGCGCAAATTTCTTTGTTTGCAATAAACAAAATTACAAGACAAGAAAATTAGTATAAAGAAAATGAAATTAAAATCTATAAATTGTGGATTTAATTTCTAATCAAATCATTTGATTCTTCCCTTCCAAATATGATCTTGAATTTAATGAGCTCTGTAAAGAATGCCTTAAACACCATGGATCTCCTTTAATTTAATTTGAAGAAAATAATGCTAATTCAAGAGACTTACACCTTAATCTTGAATCAAACGTCAAAAATATATGAGCTCCACAAAGAATGCCTTGAACATCGTGGATCTCCTTGAATTTGATTTGAAGAAAAATAATGTTAGTTCAAAGGCTTCACACCTTAATCTCAAATCAAATGCCAAAATATATGAGCCCTGCGAATAATGCCTTGAATGCTGTAAATCTCCTTGAATTTGATTTGAAGAAAAATAACATCAATTCAAGGGCTTCACACGTTAATCTTAAATCAAACACCAAAATATAATGAGCTCCATAAAAAATACAT
>JACGDI010005651.1:62802-122078 GCA_014898725.1 Jacaranda copaia
TTATATAGAAGCTTGATGGGAGACTTTCATATTGACTTGAACTTCGTTGATGGTTATCTCTTTAATAAGATAATATCAAATATCAAGAAATAATATAAAGTA
Source organism: Jacaranda copaia (assembly GCA_014898725.1). Taxonomy (NCBI): domain Eukaryota; kingdom Viridiplantae; phylum Streptophyta; class Magnoliopsida; order Lamiales; family Bignoniaceae; genus Jacaranda; species Jacaranda copaia. The sequence continues at coordinate 62,905 of JACGDI010005651.1, forward strand.
TTAAGAGATAATATCAAATACCTGGAGATAATCTCAAATATCTTTGGTTTGATTGGTCTATAGACATAGAAACTTCATCTTTGACAATTATTAATATTTGATTTAAGTATAAAATAAACACTAGAGTATTAATTAAAATTAACTATTTATCTTTTGAAATTAAATTTAATAAATTAGAAAATATAAATAGAAAATTTTAAATTAATAACTACCATATTATTTTACACATGTCACTTCTCAAATGGCCAAAAATTAATATGCCTAAAGATGCCCCCACTTCAAGACTTGGCAAAAGATGTGCCAATCATCCACAAAAGAGACATGGCCTTAAGTATTTGAGAAGTTTTCCTTTTCTCCCAATTTTTTTCACGTATGTTTGCAAGAAAAAAATCCTCCAAGCATTCCTCAAGCTATGGTGCTCAATTAAAGGGTCAAGTCATAACATAATTCAAAGTAAATATTCTTTTGAGGGGGATGCCGTACACAATTTATACTTATATAGGCTAGGAGTATATTTAATTTGAGTAGAAACTTTATACTCATGTCAAGGAATCCATTTGAATTTGATTGGCAATTTATACTCATGTCAAAGAGTCTACTGAAGTTTGACTTAATAGATAGTTTACACTCTTATCAATGAGTACATGGAGAGTCATTAACTTAAAGATTTTATATAGTTTATGCTCGTATCTAGGAGTATTATTGAAAATTTAAGCTCTTGTTAAGGAACACATGAGAAGATTTTGAATATTTAGATAGTTTATGCTCGTATCTATGAGCCTTATTGATAGTTTATGCTTTTATCAAGGAGCAGATGGGAAGACTTGAATATTTAAATAGTTTATGCTCGTATTTAAGAAACTTATTGATAGTTTAATCTTTTATCAAGGAGCACATGGGGAGACTTGAATATTTAAATAGGTTATGCTTGTATCTAAGAACCTTATTGATAGTTTAAGCTTTTATCAAGGAGCACATGGGGAGACTTGAATATTTAAATAGTTTATGCTCGTATCTAAGAGCCTTATTGATAGTTAAATCTTTTATTAAGGAACATTTAGAATTTATAGACTTGAACTTTGGACTTGAAGAGTTGGAGACTTGAGTCTTTGATTTGAAGGCTTGAAATTTTAAGTCTTGAACTTAGGGGCTTAGAGACTTGAGCCTTGACTTGAAGATTGAGAGATTTGAGCCATGGATTTAGAGATTTGGAGACTTGAATTTGGATTTGAAGACTTCGAGATTTGAATTTTGGATTTTGAGTCTTGAAAACTTGAAGACTTAGGGAATTGAGTCGTCAATTTGGAGACTTAGAGACTTGAACCTAGAATTTGAAGACTTAACTCTTGGATTTGGAGAATTAGAGACTTGAGAATTTTAGATAGTTTATGCTCTTATCAAGGAGCATATGTGATTTGAAGATGAAAATTAATTGCCTCCAACGTTTTCATCATCATCGGCATCACTTGAGTCTTCTGATTCATCAAAATTTATGCTCATATCAATATTATGTGCACAAGTTGCCAAACCTTCAAAAGTTTTTGGTTTGATTCCTTGAAGTATGCAATAAAGATTCCAATGCATTTTTTGAATATGCATCTCAATGGTTGAAGCCTCCGATAATTGATCTTCGCAATTAAGGGTCAAATGTAGACCTAGCAAAATTCAACCCATACCTATGCGTACTCGTGGGTACCCAAAAAAATATGGGTAATGGGCCTTATTTCTCCAACTCATAAAATTGCACGTAATTTTACCCGTACCCAATTTACCCACCATCTTTTGGCTAGCCTGTGGGTAACCTGTAATTATTTTTTTATTTATATATATTTACGTATAAACATTTTTAATCTCAATATTAATTTTTGATTTCATAATTAAAAATCTATAGCAAATTAAATTAAACTATATCCTAAAATAACTTGTGCGCATTTCCCAAGGACGCAACATCTTCTTCCACAAGGACAACAATGTTTGATTGATATTTAAATTTTCAATTCAAAACACTTTTGGCATGTAATGGAAATTAAGTTTGAATTTTTGAATGTGATGTACTTATATTTAGTAGATGTTGAATACTTAAGATATAAGTTTTAAACTACAATATTATTAATATGCTTTAGGTATTTGTTCAATTTAATGTTTGAAATTTGTAGTTTTTTTTAGTTTTATTTAGTTAATATTTGAGTAACATCATATTTACCTTTAAATATTAGAAAAAAAATTATAGGTACCCACAAGTTACCCGTTACCTATCCTCATGGGTAACGGGTCTCCTACCTTGTACCCAAGAAAAAATGAATAAATTTACCTATGGGTAAATTTATCAAACTCGTTGGTACCTGTTAATGGGTTACTATAGGTACCCAGTTGCTAGGTCTAATCAAATGTCTCCAACACTGATGTAGTCAACAACATGTTCTTCTTTCCACTGGTAAGAGCTAGTGAGTTCAATCATGATAATTGTCTTTCAAGTGTTGTAGAAGCGATTGAGGAACTTTTATTCCAATTGCCCCAACTATTGATGGAGCCTACCTCCAAGTCAGTATACGCATCAAAAGCATTGTCCTTTAATGATCAAACAAATTACTTGACCAGATGATCTCCATATATCTCAACAGTATTATGAGTCTTAATAAAATGAGCCATGTGCTACTTTAGGTTGCCTTTGCCATACAATTGTTGAAACTTTGGGGGTTGGTAACTAATCAACATCTTCAACTTGTCAATCCTTTGAGTATGTAGCTTGGAGTAAGTTATGATTGACTTAGAACTTCCATCAAGCTTGTCTTTAATAGCTCCCATGGTAAACTCCTTCAATGGATTAATGGGAGTCAGTCTATTAATGGAAACTTGTAGTTCTTTATTTATAGTTTTCTCATTTTTTATTGACTATTTCCTAGTGAATTTTTGGCCTTTATCCTGAGCTTTCATTTGTTTCTCCATTATGCAGCTGACATCAAGATTGTCCACTTTGCTCATCAAGTTGGAGATTTGAAAGTCTTGCTCTTGGACATGGTTCGTGAATCCTTCAATGGCCCTAGTCAAAGTTTCAATTTGTCTAAAGTTGTGGCACTTGTCACCATCACCGTCTCCACGCTCAAGGAATTTGATGTTAAGTGAGGAATAGGTTATGCAGATTCTTTATTTGAGTCTCCACCAACTTTATTCATTTCAATAAAATACGACAACACCTTTTCCATAACAAACGAAGGAGCCACCTTCGAGATGATTGTAACTTCTTGGACATACTTCTTGTGATGATGACAACACTTTTTGCTCTAATACTGGAGAAATTTGAGGTAGTGATTTTCAATGCTGCAGTCTTGTTGGCAATCATTTGATACTTCAATTTTGATGAAGAAAAGAGGTGAGAGGTAGAGATTGTACCACTTGGCATGCTAGAAATTTGTGAGCGTAAATTTATTTATTTGCAATAAACAAAATTACAAGACAAAAAATCATACAAATAAAATAAAAATAAAATAAATCAAATGTGGATTTAATCTCTAATTTAATCATCTAATTCTTACCTTCAAAATATGATCATGAATTTAATGAACTCTGTAAAGAACGACATCGATCTCTTTGAATTTAATTCAAAGAAAATAATGTCAATTCGAATCTCGAATCAAACACTAAAATATATGAGCTCCACGAAGAATGCCTTTAATGCCGTGGATCTCCTTGAATTTGATTTGAAGAAAAATGATACCAATTCGAGGGCTTCATACCTTAATCTCAAATTGAATGCCAAAACATATAAGCCCCTCGAAGAATGCCTTGAATGTAGTGGAAACCTTCAATTTGATTCGAAGAAAAATTAACGCTAATTTAAGGGCTTCACACCTTAATCTTGAATCAATCACCAAAGTATGGTAAGCTGCATGAAGAACACCTCGAATGCCATGGATCTCTTTGAATTTGCTAAAAAGAATTGATGGGCTCCTTCAAAATTTCTCTCACTTGCTGGGATTTATGTTATGTGTGGAATGAGATTTGATCACCCCATTTATATAGATACTTGATGAGAGACTTCCAGATTGATTTGAACTTCTGTTATGGTTATTTTTTTGATAAAATAATATCATATATCAAGAGAAAATATCAAATATCTTGAGATAATATCAAATAAGTTTGATTTGATTGATCTATAGACATAGACACCTCATTTTTTACACTTATCAATATTTGATTCAAGTAAAAAATAAATACCAGAATATTAATTAAAATTAACTATTTATCTTTTCGAATTACATTTAATAAAATTTCAAAATATAAATAGAAAATTTTAAATTAATAACTATTATATTATTTTACACGTGTCACTTCTTAATTGATCAAAAATTAATATGTTTATACATACAAACATGAGATTCCAAATATGAATTTTAAAAAATTCTTAATGTGCATGTGCTTGTAAATCAAAAACAAATATTCTGATATGAAGCAAGCAAGTAGATTCACTTTTTTTTTTCCATTTTTTCTATAATTAAAAAGGCAGGGAAAGGGTGACTAGCTTTGAACCCTCTTTGGTCATAACCATAGGAGTTCCTTACCATTGTGGAATGTCCAATTTGAGGTATAGTTACTGCCTAAAGGGCTGGCATGTCACCACAGCCCCACCAAAATTCTAGTTAGTTGAGGCTTCTCTACCATAGATGTGATTGATTCACGGATTACTACGATAAGTGGATTCGAAACTGTGACCTCTTTGTGAGAAGTAATAGTCCCTATTCAACTTCAGGTGGTGGCAAATAGATTCACCTTACTTGAATGGTAGGACTAGAGAGCCTTTTCTCCTCTAGTTTAGGTTGGGGACATGTACTATGTTATGTACTCGTGATATAAAAGCTCTCAGATACAATTACGTTGATTGAAAGTCAAAATTGTGGAAGACCCAATATAATATTCAAGTTTTACACAATCATCAAGTGAATAAATAAACAAATATAACCCTAAGAAAGGGTATTACTATTTTTTTTTTAATAATTCCCAAGAAAGGGTATTACAAAGTATTAGCAAAATCATAAAAATAAAAATAAAAATAGGGCAAATCACATAATTAGTCCCTAAAGTTTTATTCTAAAATCACTTTAGTTTTTAATCTTTAAAAGTTCATCTTTCAGTCCTTGACATTATTATATCATTTCATTCTAGTCCTTAAAACCACTTTTCGACGGTATTTGGTTGGAAAATTGACCCATTTTGACATTTCAAGGGCAAAATCTTCAATTTAAGGCTTTATGTGCCACTTTAGTTCCAATTTAAGGTTTTATGTTCCACTTTAGTCCCTATGTCATTTTTTTTATGCCAACAACAACATCTCTTAATATTTTTGATAATTACATGATAAATGTGCTAAAATACTTTTTAGTTGACAGAAAATTGTGTCACAATCTTTGCTATTTGTCTAAGTTATCCACTTTCAAATTTATAAATATCACTCTATGCTGAGGCCACATTGACCCAGGGCACATATGTATTTTTATGTTTAGTTGTTGGTTCAATCAATCTAAAATGCATAATTAATTGATTTAATGTCACGAATATTCATTCTCCTAGAGTGATTGAACAACTTTTTAAGAACAGATTGAATGGATTGTTGACATGAATAACAGTGGCCACGATGAAGATGTGCCCATGGTAGCTTGGAAAATAGCATTTAACAAAGCGGTGTGGTGGCCATGGCAACTTCAAAAATAGCGGCTATGGCTACTGTTTTTAGCTATGGCCGCAGTTTGCATAGGCGTCCATGTAGGCTGACGCATGGCTTGGTGAGTACGAGGTAGTTAGGAGTGGAGATGAGAGTGGGGGTTGCAGTGTATGGAGGTGGGTTTGTTGAGGTTGGCTTCCATGGCTTGCCATGGAATGGGGCATGGAGGAGGGTATGAGGTATAGGGTTGGTGGTTTATTATATAAATATAATTATATAGTATACTTATATATTTATGCATATATTTATATTTATTCATTAATTTATATTATATAAAAATATATAATATATTATAAATATATAATATATACATATAACATGAATATATACATAAATTATAATATATTTGTATATATTATATATTTATATATAATATATACAAAAAAGAAAAAAGTAGAATAAATTAGAGGAATAAAAATACCAAAATTAGAAATAAATTTTAAATTTAAAGGGGATGAAAGAAGATATATGAGAATATATTTAAATAAATTAATAAATTAAATTAAAGGTATATGAAATAATTAAGGGTAGTATAATCTTTATATGTTAAAATTAGGGTTACATTGAAGCAAATTAGGAGCTGATGTGGTGTGCATAATTTTTAAAACACTAGGAGTTTTTTTGCTTATTTTTTTCCTAAAGGGTTGTTTGCACTTTTTCATTTTCATCGGTGGTAAAATGCAATTTTTCCTAAAGAAAAAAAAAGTAAAATAGGGACTAAAGTAGAATATAATACCTTAAATTGACAATTTTACCATTAAAAAATATCAAAAATTGGTCAATTTTCCAACCAAATATAGAAAGTAGTTTTGAGGACTAGAATGAAATGACATATTAACATTAGGGACTAAAAGATGAACTTTTAAAGATTGAGGGCTAAAGTGATTTTAGAGTAAAACTTTAGGAACTAATTATATGATTTGTCCTAAAAAAATTATGTTTTCTTGATTATTTGTATTTAATGAGTTAGTAATTTAGATTAGATGTGAATTGAGAGAGAAAGATACAACCATTTATATATCTTCATAATAGTTTGTATGTAATATAAATGTTCAAAAAGCAGAGTTACATAATTAGTCTATCTTTTTACATTAATGTTCTTGGATTTTTTTTCTTTTTTTGTTACAAACATGTAACAAAAAGATCAAACTTAATGGGTACATACAATAACAATATTATAATACAAGCATAGAAAGACAAGAAGAGGGGGTTGGGGGTATTGCTATGACTATTTAGTGTTTGTATCATGCTAAAAGCTTTTTAAATAAAGTTGTGAGAATAAAGTTTTAAAAACAAATTTCATGCACAAAACTTTATCAGGAATATAACTCATTGTATGGATGCAATTAAATGGGTATAAAATTATAAGTCATATTGTTTAATCAAGAGTCACCAAATTTTTTTAATATTCAGGGCAAAAATAAAAATTAAAATTTTTTATTGTAAAATATAATCACACCAAATCAAACTAGATGTGTGGATATCGGACCAAAGTTACAAGCACGTTGGTGACTCATTCCATACTTTGGTACTCTAAGAGATCAAACAATTTATTCCTCACCCAAACTATATAAAGCATAACATTTAAAAATGTGTTTTCAATGTGGGATAGCTTGGTTTGGCTTTTACTTCCCTATGCCATTTTTTTCATAAGTAGCTCATTTTACACTTCACTTTTTTCATTTGATTCTTTATTAAATTTGGCATGCAAATATTCTATGAGTATATGCTCACAAGATGGAGCTTATTTATATAAATTTTATTTGAATTTAATTCACAAAACACCCTTTTAATTATACACAAAGTCGGAAATTTAACATATCAATTTGTATATTTTTACTAATTAGATTGGTTGGATTTTCTTCAATTGGGAAATCATTTGTTCTTATGGAATAATGTGGGATAATTTCAATTTTGGTCCCTAAAGTATGCCATTAATTCATTTATGGTCCCTGTGTTTTAATATGTTCCACATTGTTTTCCCAAGGTTCTATTATCCCTCCATCAAGTAAGCCATTTAATAGTTAACAACTAAGAATTGGAGGGAACTTTTGGTGCCTTTTTCACTAGATTTGTTCCTTTCCTACACATTTTCCTCCACATTTGCTAGGTTCTTCCCCTTTCCCTCCATATATGCTAGGTTTTAGTCTCTTTGATTATTTAGCCAAAAAAAATGGCATCTTCCTCCTCTTCCAGCAGTTTTAATAGTGGAGTTACACAAAGGAAAGAAGTTTTTTGTGAATGAGGGACACAACTCCCATTGAAAACTAGTTGGACAAATTTGAATCCTAGAAGGAGGTCTTGGGCATGACCAAATTAGGGGGTAAGTCCTTATTTTTTTCATTAGACTTAGTTTATATTTGTAATTAACAAGTTAGTTATACTTTTTTTTTACAAACTAGGGGTTATTGTGGAGTTTTCATATGTTTGGACCATGAAATGTGCCCTAGATCCCAACAAATAATTCCTAGATTGTCGGCATAAAAGAAGAAATTGGAAGAGCAATAAATGAATCCTTAATTAGGGAGAAAAAAAAATGGAGGTTGAATTGAGGAAAATGAACCTAGAGAAAGAAGTTGACAAATTGAAGAAGAAAAAAGTCTATGTTTTATTTGTATTAGCAATTATTGTTGGTTTATCTGCAATAGTGATAAGGTTTTGGCATTAAATGATAGCAATTTTGGAAAAAATGTGAACAAATAGCAACTTATGTAATTGTTCTTATAATTTTTGTTTAATGCCTACTTTTATGTTTATTGTTGTTGTTTTTGTTATTATTATTATTATGGTTTATGTTTATTGTTTTACTTCCCCTACATATTTCAATATTAAGAGATAATTCAACTAATTTTCTTGAAGAATGAAGTAAAATATATCAAACAATGGTCAATGATTGATTCCAAATTGCAATAGCATGTTCCTTGTATCAATTGGCAGCTATAATTCTCAGCATAAAAAATAGATGCATTCCAACATACATGTGCCCTTTGTGCTAGTAGCAGAAAAATGGGAAAAAAAAAACAAAAACAAAAAAGGTGTAGCATCTAAATGGCAAAAACTTTAGTATTGTGCAGCTAATTGATGCCGAAATCTGTGCAACATCAAGATAACCACAAGATTTGTGCAGCCAAATTCCATTATGCAAGATTTGTGCTGTAGCCACAATAGCAAGAGCAACAAACAAATGCCACCAAAAGTAGGTAATAGGTTGCGCAACAACAAGAGTAACAAACAAATGCCAACAAGGACAAGAAAAAGGCCACATAGCAGCAAGAACATAAAATAGAAAACTAGATGTTTTATAGAATTGAAAATACCAAAGATCTAAGTCACAATTCAAAATAAAGCAAACTAATTACACAACAAAAGAGTAAGTCTAGACTTCAAGTTCATTGTTCTCCATGCAATTCCACACCAAATCTTTGAAAAAAAATCCACAAATTCATACAGCACATCACCAAATTACTACAAAATAAAGTACAATCAACTACAATCCACTTAAACCTAATCAACTCTTAGAATTCTTCCCTTTTCCTCTAGATTCTTTGGATCCATCCTTTTCCTTTATCTTTTGACCTCGAACTTTAGATTTTAAGTTAGAAACTATCACAAAATTCATGCCACCTCACATAGTCATAGGAGTATTCATGTTTGAAGTTTGGCTAACCTATGAATGGTAATAGTTGACATGTGAATAAAAACATGAAAAGAAAAACAAAACCAAAAAGTATAAATGCAATAAGTTTGATACTTACATTTAAAGAATATATATTGTTTAAATTCCATGTTATCTTAACAAACAAGTTCTTGCTAGCCTGAAAAACTGCAACTTTAATTTGTTAGTAATAATAATAAAAATGCATATAGTTAAGAATATATATCAATTAAAGATTATAGGAAATTTATCTTTTCTTGAACCACCAAATATTGATATCTGTAGTAGAAGAAGCACTACTACAAACATTAACAAGGGGATGAGAGTCTTGAAAGGTCATCTCAAGAGGAACTTCGGGTTGTGCTTTATGTGAGGTAGAAGCTGAGGTATCTTTTTTCTTGCAAGTCTTTGTGTTATGGCCTAACACTCCACATTTACTGTGTTTCAAATATTTTTAGACTCTTTTAAGCTTGGTTGGATTGGAGGGAGGTGGTGGCTCATCAAGCTCTCTTCTTCTCAACTTCTTTGGTTTGCCAATTCTATGTTTATATGACGGTGGCAATGGGGTTGACAATTACTCTTGGGCCACAATTTAAGACCATTCATTCCAAAAATAACATGCTCATAAGCTCTCAAGTAGGGGCTAACCTTGTAAAAGTCATTCACATATGCTTCCGGTTCTTCAATCTGGGATGACTATCAAATCCCACCTCCTCCAACTAAGGGTGGCTATTTTTGACACAACACAATAATACGATACAAATCCACATGATATTATTGAGTTTGGATTGGGGGTTACTGGGTTGGGTCGATCTGATAAACAATACAAAAATTATGGGTTGATTCGGGTTGGATTTCTAGTTACCTACTAATAACCTAAAAATACAATAATTTTACTTAGATGTTCCTCTAATTAGAGGTGATTAGTAGCAATATCCTTATATTTTGAATTGAATTTTTGTAAGGAAAGTAGGTACTTATTATTTAAATTTGTGCTCAAAACTCTCGTGACTTGTAGCCTCCATGTTATTTCTAATATATCTCGAACCTATTTTAAGTATATATCATATATAATTATTCTATGATTAATACATTGTGTACTTATTTTTTGCAGCAAACTTCAATTAAAAGAAGAGGATAGCAATGAAGAAATTTGATTGAAATTAAAAATTGGAATATGCTATGTTTTTTGCATTTTCAAGTAATGACTTGTTATTTTTGAACAATTTAACTCTAGATTGACTTGTAAGAATTAATGATTGTTATTTTCAACACAAATCTTGACTACTTGGTGATGTTGGGATAATTGTTAATCATTGAATGGGATGAATTATATTTCTTTGCTAGAATTTGACTTCATTATTGTTAAAATTAAGTTGTGCAAAACTTTTGATTTAGCATGAAAATTTGTATATTATTGATGTTGTAGAGAAAATTAAATAAAGTCTAATTATCAAATTGTTCTATGGTGCAAAAGTTGGGTTGCTAGAGCATAATGTTGATTTTTTTCAAATTTTTTGTATTAGTTGACTTTTCTCAAAATCTTGATACAAATTGATTATTTTGTTAAGATTATAGTTGAACATAAAATGTGTAGGTTTTTTAGATAAATTATTAATAAAAAATAATTATATGTTGAAATAGATTGGGTTCAAGTTGGGTTCGGGTTAAGGCTTATTGGGTTGAGTGCTTATTGAGTTGGGTTCGAGTTGAACAAAATTTTGTGATATCCCCATCTCAACCTGATATGAAACAACCCAACATGACATGATTGCTAACCCTATCTATAAATACAAGACCTTTGATGAACATTAGCTATGCGCTAGTCATACATGCCCATAATCTGATAATGCCTATCATCTGACTTTATTAGAATACACTCACCAGCATTTTTCATGTTTCTCTCTAATAACTTCTTTATTTTTGGACATATAAGACCATCCCACCCCTTTGCTCTATCCTTCACTTGTATCCTATTCATGATCATGTTTCTTATGGTCTTTAACATGTTATGAATTAGTTTATCTCTGGTAAAGGAGATGAAAGAATTAAAACTTTCAAACATATTATTCAAAAAGACAACACATTTTGATGCAGGGCTAAAATGTGACCTAGACCATTGATTTGGAGGTTTCTTCACCAGCCAATCATATGCCTTCTCATCAAGCTCTTTCATTTGCTCTATTTTGCTTTGAGTTCTTCAATTCTTGTTGCTCTAATTGCTGCCCAAAGTGCATTCTTGATTGATTGGCCAGTAAATCCTTCTCTCTTCATATTACTGTGTTAGTGTCTCACACAGAACCTATTTTCAAACACATAAAAGAAAAGAATAAGTTGAATACATAAAGAATGAGTATATAAATACATAAAAACTGAAATAACTAAATCAAAGTACTTATTTTTTGCATTAGGTAGCAAGCTCTCAAAAGTTGGTATCAATCCTTTTTGCTTGTCACTCATAAAGGTCCAAGCATATTGATTTTCAAAGCCTATGTCATCTTTAAGTAAAGAAAGAAAAACTCCCAAGAATTTTTATTTTCATTCTCAACCACTGCATAAGCTATTGGAAAAATATTGTTGTTTGGATATATTCCCACAGCAATCAACAACCAGCCACCTTGAGGACTCTTCAAAAAATAGCCATCCAAACCTATAACCTTTTTACAAACCTTAAACCCTTCTTTGCTAGCATTGAAGTAAATATACAACCTCAAAACAATAGGTTGGTCACCTACTTTCTCATCATTGGCCAACTTCAGCACCACAGTGGAGCAAGGATTCCTAAGCAACTCTAAATAGTAGTCTCTAATTTTACTAAATTGATCTTTCAAATTTCCTTGAATCAGTTCCATTGCTTTCTATTTTTCCCTATAAGCTTGTTGTTTAGAGACATTTACTTTCAATATGGTGCATAGTTCACTCTAAATTCATTAACTCTTAGTTTAAGATTGTCTTTAGACCTTTTCATGAAATTTTTCCCAATTCACCTAGACGTAAGGCTATTATTATTGTAATTCCAAGAACACTTGCTATGCATAGAGTTATAAGATTTTATTTGCCAAGACTTATCATTTTGCATGGGTAATATAGGTACATACCACTCACAACCCTCTTTCTTACACTTAGCCTCAACCTTGTTTTATCATTTTTAGGAAAATGAACCTACATCCCTATCCTAAGATAATGTGTTTGAATCACAAACTTATCCTCACTTTTTGAATTGAAAATAAGACCTAGTTTCAATTCAGGGTTCTTATTTTCAATTTTTGGATTGTACTTTAGATACTTAGAATTCAATTCATTTTCATTAAACACCATCACACTCTTAAACTTATTACTATCCTCAAGCTTATTTTCTTCCATATCCTCCATCCTAGCACACATGTCATCACTCACTTCTTTACCCATCCTACCTTATCAAACTCAACATCTAGATCAACATATCTATAAAATAACCTATCATCCTTCTCCATGTCATAATCACTATTAATAAAATCATCATACTCGAAATTAGAATTAGAAACAAAAGCAAAAGTAGATTAGAAGGAGATTATGCAAGTTGGACTGGAATATCAGTCCAATCCTGTGGCAAAATTACATCATTAGAAATGAAAAATCAATCATTCGATCATTATTCTCTAAGTTTGGAAAGTGTTGGCTTTCTACTTCATCTCCCCTTTGTGTTTGGTTATTCCTATCCCCATGCCTTATTTTTGGTCAAGATACTCTACATAAATTTCCACCACCCTATCCCTAGGAAAATGATTCCCTATATCATAAACCTCAATATCTTTACTAAGATATTTACTGCCCAAGGACAAACTGTGCCCATACTTATGCCAAAATCTAAGTTTGTCTTTATCGTAACCTAGCTCCTTTACATACTCTTAAGTTCAATTATCCTAAACATATCTATATCTACATTATCAAAGAAATCTATGATCCCCCTTCCTAGTATCTTACAAGATCTACTTTCATTAAACCATATAAATAGAAAATAAAGAAATGACATCCCTAACCAAATCTACAGAACGAACAAAAATTTGAACAAAAAAAAACTACATAATGCAATCACTAAATCCACTTGAACTTTGCACACTATGAAAAACTAATTAAACAATTTACCAAAACAAATTTCCAGAATATCATTTCTAGAATATCCCCCAAGACAAAGAATAAACATCCATTTGGCAGTGCCCAAGATTAAGAATAGAAAAGTACATCACATATAAAGCAAGAAAATTTCCAACATATAATTTAACAATAAATATAATTTTATAGTAACTATAGTTTCCAACTTATGATTTAACAAAAACGAACATAATTAAAGCAAGCAAATTGATAGTGTCCTATCTTAAAGCAAACATATTACATACAAAGTTTGGCTAGCTTATTCACCACAAGACATCAAACAAATAATATATTTTTTGATTGCAAAGTAATCTTTAAAGAAAACTTACCATAGTTAGGTGTCCCAAGGTTTGACTCTTTCCATCGGACCATTCACAGCACCGAGAGCAATACTTTATTTTTGCTTGACACTTGAAGAATCGTTAGCATCAAGAGTAAGTAAGCTTAAATCAATGAGAATTCTTTCATTTAATTAGGGGAATGGATCTCAATTGAAAGCTAGGGTTTTTCTCTTGATTTGGGGGCTTTTGAGTTATGGTTCTTTTTTCTCTTTGAACTTAACAATTTTAGAAGGGAATAGGAATTCTAACATAGTCTTGCAGTCATGTGTGTAGTGTGTAAGTTAGCCATTAACTATTAAGCAACTGACTTTGTAGAGGGACGACATTAAATGAAATTATGGAACCTTGGGGACACAATGTGAAACATGTTAAACACGAGGACCAAAATTGAATTAGTGGCATACTTTAGGGACCAAAATTAAAATTATCCCGAATAAAGCCCTTGGATAATATGACATACATGAAGAGGTTGGATAAGTTTGCTCATAATGTTGAGATGTGGGCCTTTTGTGGGAGCATCAAATTGATCTTTGTTGGTATAGAGTTTTCTAGTAATTGTTCTTGTTCTTCTTCTTACTTTTCATTGTTTTTTGATTATTGCTTTTGAAATATTAGAAATTTTTTTGAAGGAAATGCAAGAAGAGGATCATAGATCAATACAACTTTAACACTTTTAATCTTATTATTTATTTAGTGAAAGTTTGGACTTGTATTGAAATATGAAAATTATGAGTTATTTGTTAATTTGACATTCTGGTCGATTTGGAAGTGCAAGAAAAGATTCAAATGATTTTTTGTTGAAATATTGAAAAATAATGAAAGATATATTCCTTAAAAATGTCATAGTTATTTTTTTTGGAGATACAAATTTTTGAATGTATTCAATTAGTATTGAATTTACAATTAAGTAACTAAGATATAAATTATATTATTTATTAATTAAGTAAGAATTAGTTTAATTGATCTATTTTGTGTGATACTAGTCATGAGTATTTACATAAATTATAAGGTTTGTGTTTTAATGAAATACGTTTTCTTTTAAAAAATAAATGTTTTTTAGGACCAATTCAAATTAAAAGGTATTTTATGAATGATACAGATATTTTACTCTCACGATGGGAAAAAACAACTTGACAGAACAATAGTAACCTCTTCCATTTGAAGAGCATGGATAGAAGAAAACTCAATCCATTGAAACACCTTCCCACTGATCTCATCATTGATAAAATCCTCCCAAGACTTTCAGTGAAATCCCTTCTAAGATTTGCATCGGTTTGCAAAACATGACACTCCATCATTAAATCTCCCCAATTCATTGTTGCCCATCTCAACCTCAATCGGTGTGGAAACAATGGTCAATATCTCATCATTCTTGACATGAATCCTGGTTGTCACATTCTTAGCAAGGACGTAGCCATTGAGCTCACAAAAATCATCTGCCTCAATATCAATTTATACTATTCTCCCCCATAATGTTGCAATGGGTTAGTTTTAATTTGGAATAGTAGTGACTTTGGGATATGGAGCCCTTCATTACAAAAATCTAAATTGGTGGATACTGAAAGATTCAAAAGAATTGATGGTCTTGCTACCTATTCGATTATCCCATATGACAATTATGGAATGGGATTTAATGAATCAACTAATTACCATAGATTAGTGAGGATTGGATATAATACTAATATTGATAGTGGGCAAATATCAGATGTCCCAACTGGAGTTGATGTTTATAGCTTAATCAAAAACTCATGGCACAAAGTTGATTTCAACACAAGTTAACTCATCATTTTTTTCTTTTCCCAGGGTTATTTTTATGCATGGAGCCATTCATTAGTTTTCCAGCAAGGAGATGTCAAAGGTTTGTTTTACTTTTGAGGATGATTATCTTTAATCGCTTTTGTTATTTGATTTTCAAGATGAAAGCTTTAAAATTGTCAGACTATTTTGAGCAAGTCCCCAATTCATCCTTGGTAGAATTGGATGAGTTTGAGAGATCATTAGGAGCTTTGTTGGCTATGTTGGAAGTGGAATGGGAGAAGGATGAGATTTATTAATGGGTGATGATAGAGTATGGGATTATAGAGTCTTGGACTAAGAAGTTAACATTTAGGCTATTTGTGCAAATAAATCGGCTTACATGATTCACTAAGAGTCGAATGTTAGTATATCAAGAAGTTGAAGAATCCGAAAAAGAGTACCAAGTTTTCATGAACATGCAGAGTGGTAAATTAGTGAAGAGAATTGAAAGTTGTTGGTCTGTGAAGGTCATTGATTTCATGGGAAGTTTGTTCTTACTTGAACAAGTTTGAAATTACTTGTTTGGGCTTGTAGATCAGGAAGATTAATCTTTCTTAGCATATTTCATAATTGATGTTTTTTATCACATAT
This sequence comes from Jacaranda copaia, assembly GCA_014898725.1. Taxonomy (NCBI): domain Eukaryota; kingdom Viridiplantae; phylum Streptophyta; class Magnoliopsida; order Lamiales; family Bignoniaceae; genus Jacaranda; species Jacaranda copaia. The sequence goes on from JACGDI010005651.1 coordinate 79,136, forward strand.
TATTATCATTTTTATTTTTGTGCTCACATGATTGACCATTACATAATCGAGGGCTATTTTTGCTACAATCAACTATTTGTGGTTAAACCAATGGAAAGCATTGTTAGTAGGGATTTCCAAGGACTTGGCATGCTTTTGTAGCCCCTTGTTGCCTAGAGAAAGGATCCATTTATAATTGGTCTTGCTCACCATCTACATTCTTTTCATATTGTCCAGGTTATCTATATGTGGCAAGGTTGCACTATAAGTATCAAGAAATTGTTGTGATGACTATTTCTTTTTGCTAATATTGATTACTTTGTATTGTTTTAGATGCCCACAATGTTAGTGTATTTGTATATATCAAATCGAGATCAAGTTTCATCGATCAAGTCTTCACTAAGATTTGGGGTTGCTGGAATCATATGAACAAAAATATTTCAAAACTTAAGCTAGTAAAAAAGTCATAAAACTAGAGTTAAGATGTGGAATTATATTAGACCTAAATATTTATATAGTCTAGTGATCGAGAATATTTGTGTTAGGTGGTTGATATAGTTCTCTCAAGTCTTGATGGCTCATTGGAATATTCATATTAGGTGGCTAATATAGTGTTGTTAAATGTTGATAACTTCCTAACATAATGATAGTGTAGTTTTTAAATAGTTTAAATTATGGATCACTTTTTAAATCAAAGTTGTGTTTGATCTACCTCATGATAAATAACACAAATCATAGGAAGTGTAATGATGTTTTTGAGCAAGTGTTGACTGCAAAGCAAAAGTATAAGTTTGAGCCAACAGCCACCTCACACACACACACATATATATATATATATATTATGTAATATGTTTCAATTATAACAATGGGAAAAGCATTGCGAAGCCTAGATTTGCCAACAACTCATTTCTCTTTGTAGTGCACCTAATAGCAAAATAATGCAATTTTGCTTGCTTTAATTTATGTTGTTTCTTGGTATGCTCCAAGTACACTTTTAACCTAGAAGCAATTTATGACCGACAAAGCATATATAAGCTCACTTTACTAAACTTATTGCTCAATTCAAACTAATCACCCGCAATCCATTGGTTTTCAATTCTTTAAAACATAATGACTGGTTTTATATATTAAAAATTGTAACTTTTGGTTAGCTGTTGGTAAAGTTGGCAACAATTTGTAACACGTATCATTTATATCAAGAAAACTCATGTAAATGAAGTATAACCATACATTATAATAAACACATCCAATTAACAATCAATCAAAGTCTTTTACTCAACAAAAGGTTCAAAATTTTAAGAATTAAGAATTGAACCAAAATTAGTTGACGTTAGTCGAAAGCCTCATTTATATAATAGCAAAAATGACCTTGTTGTTAGTAATTTATCTACTACTTTATAAATATCCTTTTGTTACTAAATAAATATATTATTTTTGAATTTGAGTTAAGTTGTTTCTTATTTAAACATATTTTAAAGATGTTTTGAGTAAAGATGAATAATTGAAAATATGTGATTTTGTAGTTATAATTCTCAAAATTAATTTAATTATAGTTTGATATTGCAAAATAAGGCCCTAAGGGCAAAATAGTAAAAGTAAAAAATTGGTTTAATTAAACACACAAATAAATACAAAAAGCGTCAATGAATCTAACAACTTAAGTCATCTAAGATAGGTATTGAAGCTACTAAGGACTCAATTAATATAAATATCAACTCCCAAAGGCAAAAGATATTGAAAGATTGATTTGTAAAACTTAAGCTCTAACTTTACATAAGCATGTTCCAAAAGCAAAAGCTAAATGTCACATTGATTACAAGAAAGGACCTCAACTACATTTTTGTGTAACATCATCTTGGTGTCATTTGTAGAAACTCTCTTTTGAAGTAAGGAAAGATGAGGATCCAAACTATGTCCAATGTTTGAGACTCTAACGCCTAGTAGCACTATGATGAGAGAATATGAAGGACAATCAACTAGACAGTAGTCCTATTTGAAAACAAATCAACATGATCTGCACCCATCATTAGACTTGATGATTAAGCAGCAAACTCTTATTTGCTAGAGGACCAATGCTAAAGATTACTTAGGAGGCATTAATGACATTAATAGAGGACAGCCTCAACATAGACGGCAACAAAGGCGATAGTGCAAAGCATTGTAGAATATTGCCCATTAGAGTTCACTTCTGAGCTATAGAACATCACACCCAAAAGGGCCTTTCTTGCAGATCACTCAATAGACCTTGATGGCATTAGCAAGAGACTCATAGTTGGACCATAGCAAAAATAATGGGCTTATACAACATACAACAATGCCTGTGGGGTGACTGTCCCTGAAAGCCTAGAGTAGGACATGGGGTAACCTTTTTATCACCTCTCTCAAGGTTTATAGCCCATGTGACAACTAAATCAAAAAAATGGTTAAGCTCATAGCTATTCATTAGGGCTTAATTAGCTGTCAAACCCTTTGAGCTTAGCTTCCACACAACTATCATAGATCTAAGGTGATCACACCCTAGAGTTTAATGGAATTGGATATTCTTAAGAGTACTTAGATGATAACATGGAGCACTTGGAATTTTTTATATGATAAAGCGCGCCCACACCCTATTTAACTAGCTTTTTGTTAAAACATCATCAAACTAGAGAAATTAATACAACACCTTCTGGACAACTTTTTGGCCAATTAGAGGTATCTTAAAGCTATAGCCAACTTGTTCACCATAAAGCAAAAAAAAAATAGGTGAAGCTTGTGGACGTATTGCATCAAAATAATATATAAGATTCCCTACCTCAGTCTATAACTCTTACCTAATATCATGCAACAAAATGTCAAAGACAGGTAAGAGTTATGAGACCCACAACAAGAAAGCACCTAACTACTTTAGAGAAGCTATCAATTTGAGAAGAGAAGTTCATTTGAATTAGAGAAATAGCAACTCTCATAGAGAACATAAAGGTGATGGACAATCTAAAATGGTGAAGTGAATACGCTATAGTGGACAACCCTTAAGGCACATTGTAAGTAGAAAGATAGTAGATGATCTTAAGAAGTAAAGTTTGGAGAAATGCCGGCATTTTCATTGAAATAAAAGATGAACTATTGAAGAATGTAACTACTTGAAAGGCAAGATTGAAAGACCAATCTAGTGAGGATACTCTAAGTAGTTGTAGCCAAGTGATAAAGGAAACTCTAAAAAACCAATTTGGACTCAAAACATGAAGGTCTACTAGAAGATACTATAGCAAAGATTAGAACCTTGAAGAGGGCCCCAACCACATATAGCCAATGATCTACCTACTGCAGAGCCATATTGATGATGTCTAGTAGACCCATAGAAGGAAACTCCATTGGTGTCCAAAATCATTCACGACGGCTACAAAGTAGATATAAACTCAACCATTGAAATTGGCTCCTTGCACATGAAAAATGTGCCCTCCACTATTCAATGTCACCCTCATAAAGAAAAGATAAGAAGATACAAATGTATTAATGTCCTAATAATCCAAACCTTTATGGGCCACTCATGTGAGGAAGAAATGTCCCAATAGACACAAAACCTACATAAACATCTTACTCTATCTAGCCTCTTACCAATTAAGTGTGGCCAATAGCAAAAGATAAATGCTTCTCTGGTTGGACTTATTGGAGAAACTATAAAGGCAAGGGGCCAAAAAAGCAGACAAACAAATGCAAGCTTAGAGCTAGAAAAACCTCTAATAAGGTTAAAGTTACCTAGGAAATTCGTTAAACGGGTCCAAGGTTGAAGAAGAAGTACTAGAAACAAGATATATAGGACCTAGAACTAATAGTTTCCTCATTACTTAGACCTTCAAGTAAGTGTGTCGTGATATTCAATTTTGCAATATCAAACAATGAAGCTGAGTATGAGGCACTAATCACATGAGCCAAGTTGGGCTTTGTAGCTGGGCAACTATTTTATGCACTCAACAACACCCTAATAATAGTTGAATAAGTCAAAGGCAAGTACAAGATTAAGAAGGAGAGAATGGCAAAGTACCACTACCGATGCAAAAGTAATTAGAAAAATGCTCAAGAACTTCACCCTAACCCATATAACATAAAAAGAAAACCCTAATGCTAAACAGCTGACCAAGATCAACAATCCATTAATAGCAACAAACAAGTACTAGATCAACTCCCAAACCCTTAGCATCTTAGGTAAAGAGAGCCTTAGATAAGGCAGAGTACACCCTTTTAAAAATTTGTAAAAGCATATGCAGACTCCACTTAGAAGTAAGATCCAAATTAATGATGATATTTAGAAAAAACTTCCCCTAGTTAACTTTGGTTACTTGTGCTTAGGCTACTCTAGATGTTCAATGGAAGAGATGTTACTCAACTTGGCCATTAGTGCGAAAGGCAATCGAATAAAAAAAGGAGCTTGGAAATTCTCAAAAGTTCATGGAAGCTAGATAACTCTTGAAATATGCCTAAAAGTCGAATAATAATATATATACCTAGAAAGAGGTACACAAAACTAGAAGGTTAGAGGTGCATAATGCCCAAAGTCCTCTTAAAGAGCTTCTAAGATGGGAATATAGTGGAAAGGAGAATTATAACTTAGTAACCCATCACAAAGCTTGATGCCAGATGGAAAAAACTCATCTAAAGAACATGAGAAGCAATCTGTAAGCAGTGTATAGCCAGGGAATGCTTTGCCAATATCTTGAAAGGGGTGAAAAATTCCCTACCGCTAACCCAAACAGTTTTGTCAGCAATGCAAGTATAGCTCAAGAGACAAAAGCAAAGGTTTGCCTTTAGAGGCTAACATTGCTACAACATCCTTACAAAAGGTTAATTCTTGATGGGAGAAATTTTAACAGTGCTAGATTATAATCGGAGAAGCCCTTAAGAAGGAAAAAACTATCCTTAGCAACTTAGCTAATACTGTAAAGATAGGGAAAGTCCCCAATCTCAATAAACATGCCTTTTTAGGCATAATAAAAATACTTTTGATATAAATTATCTATTTTAGTAGACTAGTTTTTCTTCTTATGTTTGATCTCTTTTCCGATAACTTAATATAAATTTCAATTTATCATGAATAAAAAATTATCCGAACTTGGTACATGACAACTATTTTTTCTACTATTTCAATAAAATATTATTATATTCTTTTACATACTTTCTCGTTTTACTGCACAATCATTACTTGCAGGAATAACTTATTCGTGATAAGACCTAAAAGGCATGCAAACAAAAAAATAAACATCATAAATAAAAAAAACAATGACAACAACTCTATCTTATGACCAACAATTGAACTACAAAAACAACATTATAAGATCCCTAAGGAGGCACATGGCAAATTAGAACAAAACTTTATAAGACCCCTAAGGGACATGTGATAAACATAAAAGACCACTTATAAGATCCCTAAGAGGCGTCTAGCAAGTAAAGACTATTATAAGATCCCCCAAGAGGGCATTTGACAAATACAAAGTACTATAATATCCCCAAAGAGGTGTATAATAACAAAGAATGCTATAAGATTAAAGCAACAACAGCAACATCCCTAAGAGGGCATATGAACAAAAAATGCTAGGTAAGACTCCCAAGCTCATTAACAACAAATGCTATGGTGAGACCTTCAAGGCAACATACAACAATAGCACTATGTGAAGACCCCTAAGGAGGCATACTGCAACAGCACCATACTAAGAAGCCTAAGTGGATACATTAACAACAATAATACGATAAGACCCCTAAAAGAGGGCTCATAAAAGTTAAGCTTTCTGCAAGACCCTTAAGAAGGCTCGCAACCATTTTACCTTATAATAAAAGGATTCAAAGAAATGGGCAAAAAGAAAAGATGTGCAAAAATGTAAAAACAAGCATACAACATAAAAAATCGAGGAAAAAAAATGAATCAGTTGATCATCTAAATAGTTAAGTATGAAATAGAACACAAAAGCTACTTAATCCTCCATAATAAAGATTTAAAGTTTAACAGAATTAAAGTATGCAAATATCAATGATGTCTGACCTACACTTGGCCATAAAGGAAAAATTAACTAGCATATTACTGAAGATAACTAGAAACAAAATAGTCCTCAACAAAAGAAAAAAATAAAAAAGATAATTCCTAATCTAATTCCTACTTTGCAAATTGTAAAGTTGTAATAGCTCGATCCTCTACCCATGGCTTCAACATCAACCTTTGATTACCCACAAACCACTCTAGTATGAAGGTTGACAAGAACAGTGGAGTTAAATAGCACTAAGGTATCCTGAGGGTGTCATCTAATCTTACTAAGCACATGGCAACAACCTTAGATAATTTGCTCATATATCATTGTGGCCTCTGCCTTTGCCTCAACCAACTCAAAGAATTTTTCTGAGCCTTTGAGCTTTTTGGGTGTATTTTTTGGCATAATAGACATAAGTGCCTGCCTAGAAGAGCACTTAAGCTTTCTATTTTTTCTCCTAGGTAAATCCTATGGTCTCCTTCTTAAGCTTGCCTATCATAGCTGCAGTTTTGTTCGCTCGATGAGATATCCACATTACCAAGTCTAAGACTTACTTCAAGAACAAAAAATGAAGTACTCAAATAATCACGCTTAATTGTAATATAATATATAAAGAAAAATAAGTTAGGTAAAAGAGAAATGTGCTTAACCATAGTAAGTTTCTAACAGCAAGCATAGTCAACTATGAAGAAAATCTCCAACTTCCCTAGATCATACTTGTTGACTCTATTTTGTAGGTTGTTATTACTAAAAGCAGTCTTATCAATGTCCTAATGAGAGTTGATACTGCAACTCCTACATAATCTATAGCAAAATAATCCCTTACCCTCATTAAGTTAAGAAGACCATAGGTAAGTGTCCTGGCAGCATACTCCTAAGCATGTTTGCTTGCTAGTTTTGAAACCCCTAGCTCAAAATCATCATTTGCATCTAATTGAGGCACTTTAGAAGAAGGAGAAAATTGTGGCTTTTTGGAATGCATTGGTAAGAGGCTCAACCACTAACCTATTGGGAATGAACACTTGCATCATTGCTTTGCCAATTATCTCTCACAAGAATTTTCACTTACGTTCTTAGCATAAGTACTTGTTAAATCGTTCTTCTTTCCTGCCAAGAGCAAACCAATTTAAGTTAAGCCTAAAAATATATTGAGAAAACAAGAAAAATAACATAGGTGTTGAGAGCAAACATGAATACAAGAATAAGCACACAAACAAAAAGAAAACCAACAAATCTACTAAGTACAAGCATGAAACATATAAGTAATGTCAAAGGGAACGACAAACAACTCAGCCTCCTTAAAGCACTAACAAAGGTGATGATGAACTTTCTACAGATGTGGCATAAAGACTAACTACTCCAAACTAAAGGGATTCCCCAACTATTATCTCTTACAAAGAAAAAGTAACTTTTCTAGGGCTCACTAAAAGATGGAAACCATTTAAAACCCACAACCTAACCTAGGGAAGAAATGAAAAAAGGCCTCATTTGAAACTTTTTACACTAAAAAAAAGAGAGAACAAAAATCGGCTAATGAAATGGGAAGATCTAACTCCTTGAAATGGTGTTGAAACACCCATAAAGTATGCAAAAAAATTCAAAGCAAATTGGTTTAAACACATTCAACAACAGTTTACTATGTTTAACAACAAGGGATTTAGAGGAATGGAAAACCTATTACTAAAGTACCCATTAAAAATAGTAAAGCACTTTAGAAAAGGTGATGATGCGATCTTTTAAAAAAGGGATAACAAACTCAAACTCATTAGAATAATAAAAAATATGCCTAAGCAAACTACGAAAATTGCTGATGCTAGTAAAACTCACATTGATAATAAAAGTATCTTTGGACCTCCTATCAGAAGAGCCCTTTTCTCTAGGCTTGGATTCTAACCTTGACTTTGATGCAAAAAATGGATTTATAATCAAAGGTTGACAAATGCACTCTTGGTGCACAACTTTATAATCTAAGACTGAACTAGATAAGGAGCCCAAAAGGGGTTCATGAACTCAGAAAACATAGTAACACTACAAGAAAGATGACCCCTACAAACTCATACTATCTTGGCATTACCATAACTGCCTAAAGCAACAATCACCTAAACAACATTGTTGCCTAGAAGGGCACTTGTTAAGTGCTATTCCTACGATTGGTCGACCATAGGGCGGCTCCTTAGGGGCAATACTATTATTGCACCTTCCTCATGGAAATGGCCAACTTCCTACAACTGGCTACCAATGACTCTAATTATAATTCCAAACTCAAACTCTAATTTAGTCCCATGACCAAACATCTCACGTATAGAATTAAAATCTCTGTACCCCCCTCTCTCTCTCAATCAAAGTTGAGACTTCTAAAGTAACTTACTCAAAAGTGTTTGAAAATTTAAGTAATTGGAAAAAATAAAATGAAAGGTAAAAAGACTACCTATTTAAGAGCTTATTCTGGTTGCAAACACAACTATCCAAGTTAAAGAGCTATCAAACTGCTAAGTACCTTGGAGGATGCAATTTGCTAGTAAAGCATTATTTCTTAAAGGCAACAAGCGTAAAAAACTTATGAGCCTCCAAATTATACAATTATTGATTTACTTAAATTATTCCAAATTTCAATAAAAGTAAAGTTGATACAAAAATTAATTATTAAGGTAAAGTAAAATAAAATCAACTCTTAAGTTACACTTTCAATTTGAAAATAAATTCTCAAATTGAAAGTAGGGGAGTTTGATGATGTGACAAAATAAGACCTTAAGAGATAAAAAGAGAAAAGTAAATAAAAGGTTTAATTGAGTAAACAAATAAATAAAAAGGGCAATTGAGCTAACAAATTAATTCTAGCAAGATGAGTGTACAAATTCAAGTGAAACACATAAACCCACCTCAAGAATAGATATGTGAAAAGCTAGATAATTTGGTGGAGATTGGTGCATTGTCTGGCCAGGCTATGACATTATTATTTTATAGATATCTGAGGTAAAAAATTTGCCCTAAAGAGTCAAAAGCATCTTATTTAAAATTCTATTAGGGGTATTTAAAGGGTTATCAAGGTTGTTGGGGTCTACAAAAAAAGGAACTCCAAGATAAGGAGTCTTATCATGGTAGTGACCTTGCTCTTGTGATGCTTCAAGGTACAAAATATTTTCAACTGAGGTGTGTGACTTAGATTTTGAGGAATTTGAACCACTCTTATCTAAAGCAAATGAATGAAAAAAAGAATTTGATGAGGAGCCAACCATGAAGTAGTATTTAATACCAAAACAAAAAAGAAAAATATAGAAAAAATAAGAAAAGAACCTAGTAATTGAAAGCTATTCTCCAACTAAGGAAGAGGTTTACTTGTAAAAAAGTAGGGTGCTTTTGAAGTTAAGAGGTTGAAAGGACATAAATTTTCAAACCAAGTACTTGGGAGAATGAAGTAAAAATGGTGGTTGGGGGATTTCATTTTATTGTAAAGTTCTATCTAACAAATGGATTAAAATAAATCAAGGGCATGTTTTGACAATTCAAGATTGAAAACTCCTTTAATTTCATAGCTTAGATCAACTTTACCAATTTACCAAATATTCCATTAGGATCTATATCTTTTCTCTCGATCAAGATCGGACTCGAACCAATTGAAACTTAACTTGAAATTATAACTGTAGGATGGTATCACATGGTAAAATCGCAAAAAGCCACTTAGGATTATTAAGACTGATATGCCTCACAAACATAAATAAACATGTCCTTATCAGTCTCAAATACCCAAGTTGAAAGACTAAATATTTTCTTTGGGAGTGACCGTAACTAAGAATTTGATAGTCATATTCTTTCACATGCCTACCTATTAGCTACCTAACTACCTATCCATCATACTAGCAAAGTTCCCGCCTAAGTCTTACTTTGCACTATTCCTTCACAAGACCTCATACTAAAGAGTTGGATTTACAAGTTTGATATGAACCCACCATTTACTAAGAGACCTCTCAATCAATAGACCCATAAAATATTGAAGGCTTATTATCAACATCAACTATATAAAGTCCTTGAACAATGAGACAAACAAAGAAGTTAGAAGAGTTTGTTTGTCGTGTTGAGATGTCAAGCCTCATGGGTTAAGTATACCCATTTATATTATCGTTCCCCAAGTTTGCAATAGGTTAGTTTTGATTTGGAATAAAGTGATGCTAAAGGTTATCCTATGATGTGGAACCCTTTATAACGAGAATCTAAGTTGCTAGATACAAAAGGTTCTGAAAGGTTTTATCATGATGATGTTGATTTGGGTATTTGTATGAAGTTTATGGTCTAGGATTTCATGAATCAAACAATGACCATCGAATAGTAATGATTGAGTATAATATCAATATTTACAGTGGGTAACTATTGGATGTCCTAACTAAAGTTGATGCTTATAGCCTAAGAACAAACATATGAAAAAGTTGATTCCAACCCAAATTAACTCATCATTTTTTATTTTCCTAAGGCTATTTTTATTCATGGAACCATTTATTGGTTTGCCAGCAAGAAGATAAAGAAAAATCAGTATACCTCGGATGAAGATTATTTTGAATCACTTTTGTTGTTTGATTTTGGAAAAGAATGCTTTGGAGATATGGGTTGCTAGAATATTTTGAGCAAGTCTTGGATTCAAATATGGTGAATTAAAAGAGTTTGAAGGATCATTGGCTACTGTGTTGCATGTGTGGAGAGTGGAATGAGAGAAGGATGGGATTTACTTATAGGTGATGAGGTAGTATAGGGTTATAGATCTTGGATTAAGAAATTTGCATTTTGACTTGAGTTGCCCTAGCCTATAATGTTCATAAAGAGCGAGATGTTATTGTATAAGGACGATAAGGAACCTGAAAAGATGCAGCAAGTCTCCATGAATATGGAGAAAAGTGAACTACAAAAAATATTCAAGTCTATAGAAAATTTGACATGGTTATTGATTTTAGCAGAGCTTGGTCTCTCTTGAACAAGTTTGAAATCACTTGTTTGAGCTTGTAGGATTAATCTTGCTTACCATACTTCCTAATTGATGTTTTTATTACATATTATTGTCATTTTTATTTTTGAACTCACATATATAATTGGCCATTATATGATTTAGGACTATTGTTGCTATAATCAATCATTTGTGAAGCAATAGTCAATGTCTCTATGCCCGTATGCTTGTGATTAAACTAGTGGACAATATTGTCAATGAGTATTTACAAGGACTTGGCATGCTTTTATATCCCCACGTTGCTTGAAAAAAAAAGAAAAAAAATTCACTTGTAATTGTTCTCATTCACCATTGACCTTCTTTTCATGTTGTCCAAGTCAACTCTTTAGGATAACGTTCCACTATAAAATCAAAAAATTATTTTGATGATTGTTTTTTTGCTAATATTGATTATTTTCAATTGATCTAGAGTTGGCCCATTAACATTAGTCTATTTCTATTTATAGTCTATTCGTGTCTATCAAGTCAAGGTCAAGTCTCCTCTATCAAGTAAGATATAAGGATTTGGAACTAAAACTCACCAAAGTGAGGAGCTGTTGGAATCATCATAACAAAAAACTTTCAAAACATAAGTGAAGACAGGTCATAAAACTAGTGCTACAATGTGAAATAATAATAAAACCAAGAACATATGTTGTTTAGTACTTGGAGGTATTTATATTGGGTGGATGGTTTACTCCATGATAAATGACATTAGTTCCTTAGGAGTGCAATATGACCCATGCTTACAAATATAAAAACATATGCATACATAATACAAATGTTGTGCCATTACATAATTATTTTCTTAAATTTTTTTATCACTGTTGCAAATGAGGTCGGGTCTTGGACTTTTAACCCAATAGACATTCATATTTGAATAGATCTTATTTACATCTAGAAGGAATTGCAATTCTTGTTGAATTAGAATTTTTCCTTGTGAAGAGATGTAGATAGATAATACCTATCTACATCTAGGAAAACGTTCTCTGTTATGTGGGATAGTAATCATCCATATCTAGGAAAATAACTCTCTTTTGTGTGGGATAAGCATTATCCATATCTCCATTGACTCCTGGTTGGATTGGGCTCTTGGAAGTCTTGCCTATAAATAAGCCCTCTTCTTAAGAGTTCTATACATAAATTAAGTATTCACTCTCTCCGTATACTCTCTCTATATATTCATAATTCTTCTCTCTCAATCTTTCTTGGAGTATCACCATATTGTCTCCAAGGGTTTAAGGTGTATAAGTTTATGGAAGCCTTAGTAGCAACTCCATGAGGCTAGTAGAGATTAAGGAAGCTGTTTGAGATTTAAAGGTCATGAAGTTTATACTTGGGAGATGATCAAATGAAGAACTTTGGAGTTTGTATGCATTCATAGACTTGTAGGCAACCTTCAATCCAAGATGATATTTGTGAAATTTCCAGTAATCAAAAGGTAATATTGAACCATCCATTTTGATTTTATATGGATATTAATTGTTTATGTACAATTATTCCCAATATGGCTTGCTCTCACCTATTGATTTATCAAATTCCATAAAATTATTTTATGCTTAAAATTTATAATTTTTGAAAGCATGGATTTTTGCAAGAATTTTTCACCATATGTAAATCTTGGCATGTGTATCATGCAGTTAATTTTGGTGATAAACACATGGATAGTTTGATAGAAAAACTGAATCTAAGATTGTGATTCATTTTCTTAAATTAAAAATTTTGAACTTAGATTTTTATTTTTGCTATAAGTTGTTTAGATTTTCTTGTAGAGCATTGAAAGAGGTTTGAAAAGGTATATTACTCGTAAAAAAAAAATTGAAATGAGATAGATATGTGTTATTGAATTTTAGCCTGAAAATTGAATTTCTAGCAAATATTTTTCTAGCTGAAGTAGTATCTATTTTGTGATTGATATGGGATGGCCTAATAGACCTAGCCCAACAACTATCGACCCTAAAATACATTTTTAGGCCCACCTCACCTCAGAAGCCCAGTTGGGCCATCGATAATCACTTTGCTGCCTATGCAACAAGCATGAATGCGCTACTCGATCATAGCCCTCAAGTTGAGTGGCGAGTGCTCGATCATATTTGATGAGAGGTATCAAGCGATGTGCCTCAAAGGTTACCTACTCCTTACAACTATTTCTATGGTCAACCCATTGTCAACCAAAGGGGTTGTCTCGGCACCAAATCATATCTTTGCCATATTTAATGCCCTAACAGACAGCATGCCTCTACATTAATGGCGCAGGCCATCGCAACACCACCTCTGCCTCCACTCCTGTTAGGAGATGTGCCACTAAAGTACTATTCTATTCCAAAACGTAGAAACTAGTGCCACCTAGAATAGTACAGGGATAGGAGATGACCTATAGCTTCCCATACAAGGACAAAAGCCCTCTACACATGATAGGAGCATCTTAGACATATCATCCAATTGGAGAAGGCTATAAATACCCCATTACCAGCCACTCTAAAGATATGCCATTCTTTACTACACGCCCTCACTCTACTACTTGATTTATCTACTCAACTAATACTGACTTGAGCATTGGAGTACCTTAGCCGAGGGCACCTCAACTAGTCTAACGTTTGCTCATGAATGTAGATCTCTGCCTAAAGCTATTTCTCCATTGGACCACGCAATAATCCAGGTTGAATTAGCCTAAACACTAGCCCAATACAGTAAACACAAGTTTCAACCTTATTAATTTGGCGTTATCTGTGGGAACACTGAGACTATAATTGAAAAATGGTGAACACTAGGTGAGCCGCATCAGAAAGGAAGAAAAATAGAAAGACTATCTCTCTTCCTTCCCCTTAGCCTCAGCAAGAATTGAATGCCCCAGGACCCAGTACCCCGCTAAAGTAAGTTGTTACTCTTACCATGCCTCAACTCATACAACTAATCAGTGAATAAATTTCTACCCAAATTTTTGCTAAGTGCTCCATTGCCCTAAATCAACACATAGCCGCTAGTGCAACTTCGCAGCTGCCACCACCATTGAAGGAAAGATCCCCAAGAGACAACCGCGGTCAACCAAAATCCAAGCAGCCGCCGATAAGACAAGTGGTCAACCTTAGGCGCTTCCCAGGAGAAAAGGGTCAACTTGATCTACAAGAAAAAATTTGTAATTCTATTGACCACTACGTTCGGCCTATTCAAGCCCAACAGTACAATAGGGTTGAACATTTGAGATTGGACCAGCAGGAAGAGATTGGTGACTAAACATATCATATTGCTTGGCCCCTTTGAGCTCCATAGTATGATAGAGCCGAGCGTGCAAGGCCCTCATTTAATAGGAATATGACCTAAGCGGACTAAGAAAAGTGAGAAGAAGTGTCTCATCAAGTCTAACAGCTAAACAAACACCTCGACGAGATATCAAAGAGAAACATAGAAAGGATCCCCAACCCTAATGGTCCCTAGAGGTTTCATTAGAAAGAGGATCACCATTTGTGCAGGAGATAATCGACAAGCGCATTGCCATAAATGCCAAAGTTTTGATTAGACTTTCATAATATGATAGCTTAAAAGACTCGCGTGAGCACTTGACACAATTTGTGCACATGATGTAACTGCATGGACACAATAAATATATACACATAAAGATACTGGTTACAGTATTTTAGGGCATTGTGCTCAACTAGTTTGTCAAACTTAAGCCAGCGCCGATATATTTCTGTGACCAACTATATGATGAGTTCCTTTACTAGTTCATCGGTTGATGAAAGGCAAAGCTCCCCCACACCCATCTCCACATGTGAAATAGAATGAAGAGGAGTCCTTTTGTGATTTCTTCACTAGGTTCAACACAAGTATGTCCTAAGGATTGAGTTTCTGATCGATGTCCTTTTCTTATGACTCAAGCATAAGAAATGTGCTAATACTTTGGTGCGAGAACGCCTCTGGTTCATAAAAGCATTGCTCGACCTAACGAAGAGGTATATGATCCAAAAGGAGATGAACAAACTAAAATTTAGTAACTTGAGGTTGAGAAGAACAAAAAGAAGGAGAAAGACGACCGACAGCAGATGAAGGGTCATCGATCTCCCATCAAACACTTCTATGACTACACATCACTCAACCTCCCAAGGACGGAGGTATTGTTCACGATCCAACATGACAACCTCCTTACAAAATTAAGGAAGCTAACTGAAATAGAAGCTATGAAAAAATTAAAAAAAATACTGCCATTTCCGCAAGCAAAATAGGCCACAACACAGAAGATTATTTCAATCTGCATGACAAAATCGAAAGGCTGATCAGACAAAGCCATCTCAAGAAGTATGTGGCTAAAGGTGCCTAGACAGAAAAGGTAAAACCGACTAGACTCCCATTAAAAAAAGGTCGATTAGCCAGAAAATAAAGGACAAATGAAAGAAACTTACCCAAGATAACTGCTTGCCCATTCGAGAAGTGATTGACATGATTATAGGAGGTCTCTCTAGGGGGGACTCAAAATAAGCAAAAAGGCAAACACAAAATAGGCTAGAATTGACCAAAACCTCCTCAATCCAAATAATGTTCCATTTGTCTACCAGTGTAGAGCCCATCTCTTTTACCGACACTGACCTCGCCCACCTCAAGGGCAAAAGCATTGACCACAAAGCTAACTATCCTATGGTGGTTTTCATCAAGATCGCCAACTTGGAAGTTAGAAGGTTTTGGTTGATAATGGTAGTTTCGCCAACATTATTTTCTTATCAACCCTAAAAAAGATGAATTTGGGCTAACTGAAGTTTAAGCCCATGCACACACCTCTAGTTAGATTTGGGGGGTTGAGGATCATACCAGAAGACTCCATCAACTTATCTACATCATTTGGGGAAGTCCCCTACAAGAGAACACTCATGATCAATTACCTGGTTGTCAACACCCCATTCGCCTATAATGTTATAATTGGATGGCCAATTCTAAACAACTTCTGGGCTATTATCTCAATGTACCACATGAAAATCAAATTCTTGACCCCGACAGGAACAAGTGAGTTGCTATGCAACGTTAAAGAGGTATGGCATTGTTATATCATTTTGATTGACTCGAGTAAGCAGAAGACTCGACCACAACTAAAAGCCTTGGGGGATACCTCTATAGTAAAACCCAATAAGGGACAAACCAGTAAGAAAAAAAAGTTAGAAAACACCAGAGTAGAACCCATCTAGGAGTTCAAAATAGTTGAGTTAGAGCCTGAAACCCCAACAAGACCACTAGGATTGGAACTAATATAGGCCACCACATAAAATATCTCATAGTCGATTTTCTATGGAGAAACATTGATGTCTTTACCTAGAAGGCATCTAACCTCCAGGGGATCAACCCCAGTATCATCGTCTACCACCTTAATGTGGACCTCTCATACAAACCGATCAAGTAAAAGACAAGAACTTTCAATGTTGAGCGATGCCAGATCGTCGAGGAGAAAGTCAACAAACTCTTAGATATATGTTATATTGTAGAAATTTAGTACCCATCTTGGCTTTGTAATATTGTACTCATCCCCAAGAATAAGGGAAAATGACTCATGTGTAATAATTTCACTAATTTGAATAAAGCTTATCCTAAAGATCCTTACCCTACCTCGTATAGATTTTTTAGTGGCCTCTACTGCTGGTTGTGAACTGTTAAGCATGATGGATGCTTTTCAGGGTTATCACAAGATATTCATAGTGCTGAGGACAAGGATAAGACCTCTTTTGAAGTCCTTAATAGGGTTTATTACTTTTTGGTCATGCCTTTCAGGCTAAAAATTAAAGGTGCAACCTATAAGAGATTGATCAACTTTATGTTCAAGAATAGGATTAGCAAGTCTATAGAGGATTGATGACATGATCATTAAAACAGAGAAGGCCAAAGACCACCTACTCAACCTTAACCACACCTTTACTATATTACAAGCATTCAACATGAAATTAAAACCAAATAATTATACATTCGAAGTTCGAGGAGGTAATTCTTGGGTCATATGGTCAGTCAAATGGGCATCAAGGCCAATCTACAAAAACTTCAGGTAGTGTTGGACCTTGCACCACCTCAAATAGTCAGGGACATACAACGTCTGGTCTGGAAAATCATAGCTCTTGGCAGGTTCATCACCTGTTTAGTTGACAAGGGCCTACCTTTCTTTAAGATACTCAAGAACGCTAAGAAGTTGGGCTTTCAATTGAATGAACAGTGTGATTGGGCTTTGGTTAAATTAAAACAATAGTTGTCCTCACCTCCCATGCTTGCTGAGCTAAAACTAGAAGAGGTGCTATGTATTTACTTGGCTATTTTTGAAGCCTCGATTAGGTCAGTTCTAGTATTAACTAGAGTTGCAAACTATTGATTAGTTTATTCTTATAGCAAAGCACTTCAAGGGCCAAAACATAACTACTTGGAGATCGAGAAGTTTGCCCTCGCATTAGTCACTATGGCTTGAAAGCTGCAACCATACTTTTAGTCCTATGCAATTATAGTAATGACAAACTAGCTGTTGAAGTAAGTACTCTCAAAGCTAGATACGTTTAGGAGATTAACAAGATGGGCAATCGAATTATGAGAGTTTGGCATCACTTTGTAACTTAGAACAACCATTAAAGCATAGGTTTGGCAGATTTCATCGCCGAGTGTGTTGATCTCCCTGAGTAGAATTGTGAAACCCCTTTTGTTTAGACCTTGCACATTGACAAGTCAACGACCACATCAGAAGGTAGCTTAGGTGTTTCTCTCTATTTCCCTTTGATGGAGGAATATGACTTCACAATCAAGCTCTATTATGCAGTCACCAACAATGAGATGAAGTATGAAGCCTTTCTCACTGGAATGAGGATGGCACTAGATCGAGGGGTCAAGCACTTGGCAGCAATCACAAACTTCTAGTTGGTCACAGAACAGGTTGAAGGAAATTTTGAGAATAAGGACTCGATGATGAGCTAGTACCTGACAAATGTTAAAAGACTAAAGCAATCATTCAAAAAGTTCACGCTTAGCCAAAACCTTAATCGAAGAACAAGAGAGTGGATGCTCTATTCAAATTTACTAGCTCAACCATAGGAACAAGAAATAGAATGATAACCTTTTTGGTCGCCAACAAACCATCAATAGGCTTTCTCGAATAGAGTTTTATGGTGAGCGTTAAGGAGATAATTCTTTCTTGGCAAGATCCAATAAAGCTTTACCTGAGGTAGAGTGCAATTCCCAAAGATAAGAATAAGACACGTAGGCTCCATGGACAAGCAACCAAGTTTGCTCTCGATGAGTACGATCAACTTTATAAAAGATTGATCTTCAAACCACCCCTAAGGTGCCTAGATCCGGACCAGGCTCATGAGGTCTTACAGGATATCCACACAGGCATTTGTGGGAACCATTCAAGAGAAAGATCCCTCATGCATAAGGTCATCAAATATGGATACTATTGACCCATGCTATTAAAAGATGCTGTTGACTTTGCTTGAAAGTGTCCATCTTGTCAAGTTCACTCAAACATCTTGCACCAGCCCACCACATCTATGGTCAATGTTTAGGTCACTAAGCCATTTGACCAGTGAGGGATAGACATTGTGGGGTCTCTATCAAAGACAATGGGTCAGAGAAAATTCATAATTATGGCGGTCGAATATTTTATCAAATAGGTCAAAACTGAGGCTATCCTTAAAATAATCAATGCCGTCGTTAAAAGTTTTATTTGAAAAAACATCATCCGTCATTTTGGTCTTCCTAAGATCCTCATTTCAGACAATAGAACATAATTTCAAAGTAGAAACACACGGAATCGGTGCTAAGCTTTGGGGATCACCCAACACTTTACCTCGATTAGGAACCCTCAATCCAACGACTATATAAAAGTGATAAATAGAACTATTCTCGACCACCTAATAACCCAAATAGAGGGGACTGGATCAAGCTAGATAGACAAGAGTGTATAGATCGCCCCCCATATAGCCACAGGTCACAACCCTAATAGTTTAGTTTATGGTTTTGAAGTAGTCATCCCCTTTGAACTTATATAGCACACGACTTAAGTGATCCCCTTCACTATGATTAGAAACACATCTAAAAGAAAACTTAACCTAGAGATAATTGATGATTGGCGATAATAAGTCTATAACACTATGCAATACTGTAGATTAAAGATAGAAAAGAACTACAACATAGGGTTCGATCGCACCATTTTAAGGTTGGGAACGTGGTTCTCAAGAAAGCAAAAATATCCAAAAATATTGGCAAACTTAACCTAAAATGGGAGGAGTCAGAGAGGCCCTATATTATTGTCAAGGTGTCAAAGCACAATGCATATATACTAGCGGACATCAACGATAATGAACTTCCACAACTTGAAGAAATTCTATGTATGAAAGCTTTATAACAGCAGTTGTATTATTTGATATAAAAAGTTTTTAGCAATTATGCTATTACTTACTTGTAACATTACAATAGCCCTCATTCCCCTTTCTATAACTCGAAAAGTTTACAAAATAGCTTCAAGCTACCAAATCAAGGCTTCTCAACCCCACGTTTATAGTTGACCTCGTACTCAACCCAAGAAGCAATTTCAAACTATCAAATCAAGGCTTTTTAGCCTAAGGTTCATGATCAATCTCATAGATGATAGATTAAATAGCTCCTAATTGCTTGCTAAATCAAAGATTTTCAACCCAAAGTCTACAGTCGACCCAAGAAGTAGCTTTAAGCTACTAAATTAAAGTTTTATAAACATTGATAATAGACGACCCCATAGTCGACCCAAGCAATGGCTTTGTGCCAAAATCAAAGACCTTTCAACATCCATAGTTGACTCCATAATCGATAATGTTAAGTAAAATTATTTAATATATTTTACCAAATATGGTCAGTCACCTCTCAACTACATAGTCGAGTAGAACTTTGTGAAAATGCTAGGACAATTTGACTAATTGCTACATCAAATAAGTTATCTAAACAACAATTGTACGACTCAACCATAAAGCCAAAGATAATCTAGTAACAAAATATTAAACACACAAATTAATTCAATGAAAGCATATGTTTTCTTTGCAAAGGTAATAACCTTAATTAATCCCAACATTGTGTGCATTTATGTAGCCATTGTTATGGTATTTATGTTAATTAATTTGGTTATCAATCATTTATATTCAACAACATTATATAGGTCAGAACAAAATAAAGCACAAAAGTGGCCAACTACATATCGATGAAATAATAGTTCTATTTCATTAAATGGAATCTTCAATTACAAACTTCAATAAAAAGAAAAAGAGATAAGATTACAAAAAGTATAAATCAGCCAATTTTGGGCAGCCATAATCTTGGCGATGGCAGAAACATCAATGGTTGCTCAACCCTATACCCTCAGCCCGAATGGCTCGAGCACCTTATTCAATAGCTTGGTCAAGCATATTGCTCAATCGAATTGGAACCACCACAAGGCTACCAATCTTTTGTTTGGGCCTCGCTACGACAAGAAGGAGAGTTGCTGGCGTTGGTCAGTAAGGACTTGCCTCATCGACCTAAAAATTATCGGGGCGTAGCAAATATTCATTTGCATCAACTATGCCATTTTGAATCTCAAAGGTGAAGTCATTTTCCAAATTGAACTCTTTTACCATGGTAGCTAGTTTTCTCTCCACCTTTATTTGCCTCCTTTGTGCAATGATCAAGGACTCGACTGGAATATTCCCTATAGTGCCCTCATCGGCAATTTTCTCCTCGGGCTTAGCATAGGGCTACAACTCCTTGTCCAGGATGAAACTAATACAATCTTTATCTTATGATTGAAAGGCGTAGCTTAGATATTCAAGCTGCTTTATAGCCTTCTCGAACGCAACCTTTGCATTATCCAGTGAAAAGACCATGCTCGCATCTTGGAAGGCCGAGCTTAGCATGAATTGTTGCACCATCTCCTTTTGCATCAATAAGAGCTTCCTATAGAATTCTAATTGGGCCTTTTGTATCGCATCATTGTGCCTCATCATTTAACCAGAATCATAGCTTTATTGCACATCCAGTCGAGCCTAGTGCAGCAACTCGTCTATCCTATTTTTTTTCTTAGATAGCCAGGACCAACTATTGATATTTTATTGCGAGCTGCTCGTGGAGGTTCGCAACCTCCTTCATTAATTATTTGACCTTGCCTTGGGATGACGCGAGCTACACCTTTGTTGTCTTCATGTCCCCTCTCTCCTGTAATTGCTCCCAATTGGCCAAATCCAACTCTGACCTTCGGTAAAAGTGATAGCCCAGTTAGCTCACCTAAAAGGAAAAATTTCTCATAAGTAAAGTATGATCGACTAGTAACAGATAGCATTCGACAAGAAACTTGAACCAACTATACACTTACCATATTGCTATGGTACGCTAGAGCCTTAAGCGCACTATTCTAGCTTAGGTCTATGAACTTCTGGTTAGACGTGAAAAGCTCGGCCATTATCACTTTGAGTGCAGTGGTCTCGATTGACCCTGACAACATGATGGAATAAGAGTCGTGGATGGCTATAGAGTGTTCCATCCCAAATTGAGACAATGATAATGTGGGCAGTTGAAATAATATGCCATTGCTGCACTTATCGTCTATTCTTTACCCTTATCGTCTGCCGTCTTCTTTGGAGCCGAGCCTACCTACTGACCAATTATCTTTTGCCCTGATCAATGAAGCTGCTGCTAGTTGTCATCACCGATCAAGCATGTGACATTTTTGGAGTTGATTTGGCATTTAGTAGTACTGGGGTCGCGGTCGAGGTGCCCTTTTATCAAGCGGCCAACACTTGGTAGCGCTCATCATTTCTTTGGACCTGGGCCATCATCTTTTACCTCATGCGATTTATGATTTCTTCTCAATCTACCAACATAAAAAATAATGCAAAAATAAGTGATTTAACTTGAGTAGAAAGATATAGAAAATAGATCATTGTAACAATAAAAAAAAATTTCTACCTAGTCGATCACCCGTTGGCATGTTTAACTCAGCCGACGACAAGCCAACTAGTACAAAATACCTCTCTTCAATTAATACCAAGGCCTCTATTTGGCTAAACTTGACCAGATCCTGAATAAAGGTATTTGGCTAGCTCGAGGTCAGGTTGCCTAATATCTCGATGTGCCCCCTTCACCACCCCTTGGAATATTAAACCCCCCAGCCCTCAAACATACAAAAAATGTCTTTTCTACTCCTAGCTATAGAAGAAAGATAAAGTAACTAAGAATATTTGGTGCAATTGTGCCGTAAGGTAATAAAACCTGGATTTCTTGGTGCTACCTGACTTTCGAGACATGTGAAGGTGGAAGAGGTTGGAGAAATTGGCAAAAAAAGCCTGTTGGTTGAATAGATGCATTAGCATGGAAAAGCTATATATAGTTGAGAAATAATTAGGTAAGAGCTACATTATGCAGACCTCCAGGCCTTTGAGCAGGTCGACAATGGCTCACGCAAGGGAAAACCTAAGACTGTATCTAAATACTTCCTCAAACATAGTGATACACCCTTTGGGAGGTCGACACATCCTATCCCGTGGACCAGAAACTAGGAGTTCATACTTGGTAAGGACATTATAAAGCTCCCTCATATGTTCCAGCTTGATCGAGGTAATCTTTGAAATAATTTTATTGTAATATTTCAAAGTGAAAAGTTGACCATGTGATGCTAGCACCTCACTTGGGCCAGCCTTACCTTCTAAAGCAGCCCACTCATTGCTCGAGCTGCTGGAGGTCAAGCTATCACTTGACGAGCAACTTGAACTACTTTCATTGTCACCCTTCCCATAAATAGTGTCTCCTGGGAGCAAGTGGCCTCACTATCGAACGTATTTGACATGCTTAACAAACAACTACGGAAAAACTAAAGCTGAAAGAAAAAACTTATAGGTTCTCGATGAAACTCTAAAGCATGGAATAGAAAGATGAAAGCTTTGTGAATTTGGAACTCAACCAGACTAAATGCAGTAAAAGTATAAAATGAGCATTTTCACTGCGTCTATTTATAGGCACTCAAGCACAAGAACCCAATCAGTGGTAATAATTGCATAGCTGTCATCTGGCACTTCGTATGGCTTAATATAACAAATGTATTAAATGCACCAAAACCCTATTGAGTGAACAAAACCTTGGTCAATTATCCAAAATCACCAATCAACAACGTAGCTACTCCCTACTTCTTCTCATTAACAAGCTCGATCAAGAGCGTGAGTTAGGGGGACTCATGATATAGGATGGCCTAATAGGCCTAGCCCAACAACTATCGACCCTAAATATACTTCCAAGCCTATCTCATCTCAGAGGCCCAATTGGGTCATTGATCATTGCCTTGTCGCCTATGTAGCAAATAGGACCATGGCACTTAATCATAGCCCCTAAGTCAAATGTTAAGTGTTTGACCATATTCGATGAGAGGTCAATTGTATTTGATAAGAGGTATTGAGTGTCGTGCCCTCAAAACCGCACACTCCCTGCAACTATTTCTATGGTCGGCCTATTATCGACCAGAGGGGTCATCCCTACACTGAATCGTATCTTTACTATATTTAATGCCCTGATAGATAGCATGTCTCTACATTAATAGTACATGCTGCCTCAATACCATCTCTACCTCCACTCTTATTAAAAGGTGCACCACTAGAGTACTATTCTATCCTGGAAAGTAAGAGGTGGTGCACCTGAAATAGTATAAAGATAGGAGATTACCTATAGCTCCCCATACAAGAACAAGAGCCCTCTACAGGCCATAAATACCCTATTGCCAACCACTCTTACGATATACCATTCTTTACTATACGCCCTCACTCTGTCGATCAATTTATCTACTCAACCAGTACTAACTCATGTGTCGAAGTGCCCTCGGCTAGTTTGATATTTGCTCGTGATTGCAGGTCTCGGGCCAAAGCTATTTCTCAACTAAACCACCTAACCAACTAGGTCAAATTAGCCCAAACACTAGCCTAATCCAGTAAACACAATTTTCAACCTCATCGTGATAATTATTATAATGTTTAGATTATATTGTAGAGTGTGATAAGCCATTCAAAATAATAAATTATGCACCTAAAACAAGCATAAGATAAGATATATATATATATATAGTTTTGGCCCAATTATTTTAATTTATTGATTTTGTTGGGAATTAATATAAAATAACTTTGGAATATTTCTGCGCATAAAAACTGCATGCAAATATGTTTATGGGTCAAAATTATGCATATGCATACATATATATGTATATATAAATATCTATATATATAAAGATATGCTCTATCTGCTTCTGCGGTTGATCATTAGATGAATTGTTCTACAATGTGTTTATGAATTGCTTGCTCTATTGCAATCTTGTAATTGTTTGTATAAAGAAATTGAAATTTTATGAATGGGATGTATTATCTTATGCATGCACATACATTGATATTTGGATCTTCATGTAAATTGAATTTTTATTTTTTCGATTACTTATTCTTGAATTAGTTATTCATGGGAGATAGATTGTGGCAATGATGGTATGCCGAATTTTATTATGATTAGATTGATGTAGTATGCCTTAGATCAATGTAATATTTTTTAATATTTTGAGGCATGCATTTATTAAATCAATTTATTTTGGAACTGTATTCAATCAATTCTTTTTTTTTTTTTGGTTAGATATTGTCATGTTAAATAATCTCATCATAAAGCACCAAATGTCAATGTAGCCCAAGTGGGACTAATAATTTGTTGTTCATATTTAGATAATGGCATGCATATTTATTTGGATAATTGTTATTTTATTTAGGATCAATAAATTTTTATTATTCCTTTTAACTCAATGGGAGATGATTACTAGCCTGAATTTCAAAATTTTCGACTTCACTAGATATAAGAGAGTAATAATTAATTTACTTAGATCTAGAATAAAATATTAGACAATACTTATTTGCACAATTAATCTTAGACCACCTCACCAGGTTTAATTTCAAGTCAATTTAAAATGAAAAATAGACATGTTGCCTAATATTGCCACGATTTAGATGCAGACAATTAGGAAATGGATTGAAATTTAAGTTTGCACTCTAAAATTATTTAAGTTGCAAATAAGAAAATTTAATTAGAGAGTTTGAGCTCTATTTGCAGCATAAGTTCAGGCATAAGAAAAGGTTCTAATCATCCTCAATTGCTATTTGAGCAGATTCACAAATAAGTTTAGTTTATCTATTAATTATATCTTTAAAAATTGCCAAATTAAGATGATTATGGATAGTGAAGTAATTACATTTGTCGCTTATGCTAACCATTAAGATGATGCTGGCAAAATCGAGGATGAGCTAGACAAAAACAAATGGCAAAATTGGAACAATGAACAAATCTAACAAAGTGATGTATCATTGCAATAATAGAAGCAACCAAACTATCAACAAATGTCATGTGCTGAAAACTTTTGAGATAGTTTACTTCACTCATGATAGTACTAAGATGAAGTTTGACTCTCCGAGCTCTTTCATTCTTTTATTTGCTAGTGTTTCCTATTTTCTCTTGGTTGGATAATAGATATTGGCAACATTTGGCATATCGTTGGAAATCGAGTTAGAATATAGACTATGTTCAAGTATTATGTAGCCATATATCAAAAATGTCACAAAAAGAAGACTTATTATGAATTGTAAAATGATACAAGCTCAACAATGGGCATAAGTTAATTTTTCCAAGCTCAAAAATAGGTGTGAGCTATCCATTGGAGATGCGCAAAAGGCATTAATTATTTGATATAGTTTATTTCAAACTGAAGCACTTGTGAGACATTAGTTGAATGTAGTTTGTCCAGTTTTCATTTAAGAGACCTTTTCCCCTACTGAGTTGATTTAAGCTAGTATTTTTAATAGCTCTTCATTTATTTTTTGGCATATTAGTTAGGAGAATGACTATGATAGTTATAGGACGCTGGGCTTAATCACTAAGGTCTATCTCCACTTTTAGAAACTTTTCTAGTGAAAAAAACACCTACTAGAAAATAAAAGAGGGTTACTTATCCTCTAAAGCTAGTCTACTAAAATTGAGTATAGACTTATAAATGATAGACACTAAACAGTGCACTCTATTTCCCTTAATTTTTGTGCTATTGATTAGTACAACTTCTTTCTCACTAGTCAAAGTGCTAAGTTTGTCGAAGTGATTTAGTGCTTTGGAAAGGTAGAGAATCAATAGGAATGAACATATAGGTTCGATGTACTAATAGGAAGTGAGAAAATAATGTCTAAATAGTTTGGACAAATATTTAAAGAAAAATAATTATGCAAGATGTGATTCTAAATACTTTGCAACTAGATAAGCTTGTGAAAATTAAGGAGTCAAATACTTCTTTTTAAGCTAAATTTATGGTGCAAATTGATCTTATCTCAATTGAGGAGATATAATTCTTGGTTGTAGCTTATATCTTGAAAATATGTGTCTCAAGATGGATACTCCAATTTTTGTAAGATGGTAGCAAGTTAAAATTTGTGGTATGCGTCTAAAGGACAACATATGATATGTTCTCACAAGGAGATGAACACCATAATGGAGAAAATAACAAAGCTTAAGTCGCATAAAAAGATTTCCTCAAGGAGGATCCACTAGATTATAAGCAAAGTCGAAATGAATCTCAAACAATGTGAGTTGCAAGATCCTTAAAGAGGTGTTCATTTTACTAGTAAAGATGTTGTTTTTTTAAGCTTATCTAGAAATCACTGGGACATTGTGAGTGGCCTTGATGTTAGTGGGAGTGTCTTATTTAAAGAAAGGACTCTCAAATTCGACAAATAGGGATGAACATGAAGTGTTCTCATCATCTATATGAGATTGAGTGGACATCTTTCATGATCATTTTTTGTGGATGCTGATTAGTTAAGTAGACACTCAAAGCTTCACTTATTGTTTATAGCAGATAGCTAATATAAAAGAGAAAGTAAGCTTGATAGCTAATAATATAATCTAAGAGCTAGTTGATTGACCTGTAGGTACAAAACCTTAGAAACATGTGGTTTCTTACGATCAAGGTACAAAATGAATAAGTTGATTAATATACACAAAGCTCAAAGAAAGGAGAAATATTCTCCCTAAGTGGTAAGATTTTTCTCTTTTTGTCAATGCTATCAATTGTCACTATTTTTGTCTAAGTTTGTATTGGATGATTTGAGTGGACTTATCCAAACAAGAAATGGACAAGGAGATCTATGTAGGTCATCTAACAAATTCAAGTAATGAGGCAGAAGCATTAAGATTGTTGCTTGAAAAGCTCTATTTGTAGCTTGCGTTATCGTCCAAATAGTATTGCCACCGATTACATCGAGTTGTCTCTTGATAGGCTTAACGATGATTGAATAAGGTTACTAATAGTATGTCAAGATTGCCACCGATCTATGTATTTGGATTTGTTTTGTGGGAGTTAAAAATAATTTGAAAAATAACATATTCAAGAAAGAACGTAAATGAAATCAAGGGATTCGCAAATAATTTAGATTCGACTTAATAAAAACTTAAATTTTACTTGTTCTTTTCGAGCTTGTCAGCCAAATGAATCGAATAGAGCTTAACAATATTTAGTTTGAAGAATTCAGGAACAACAAGATTTTTTTATTATATATATATTTCCAATCCAAGTTCACATAATAAGACCTATAAAAATAAGTATGTGGCAATAGTAGTAGTAGTAGTAGTAGTAGTAGTAGTGGTAATTATTATTATTATTATTTATTTTTTATTTTTAAAAAAATAATAAAAATATTTTTAAAATTTATGATTATAAATTTTGTTTGGAATTTAAATGATCTCAAGATAATTCAAATTTATATAAACTTGAGCTCATTTGAGTGTATATGATCAAGCACTTCATCTTTCCTATTGCGAGACTTTGAGCTTGAGCTCAATTTATGTATTCAAAATTTAGACTTAACTTGGGGCGTTTACACCCTAAATCCGAGCATAGCTCTCAAAGTCTTCCATTATTCACGAGTTGGCGCACAAGAATGAATTGGATGCCAACTGCCAAGCAAGCTATATTTTTGTTATTCATTGAAAGTTTCATATGCCACTTTTTTCAGGAAAATCAAGGAAACTATTGTGTAGTTGAGCTTGCTCAAGTCAAGTAGCATCAATAATTACTACATTCCATGAAAAATTGAATGCTTATTTCGCACCATAAAAGGGTTGGTCAATTTCTGTTCAAGTACTGCCGACGCCTCCAGTTCCTCCTGTAGCATCAAAGTACATAGATCCTGCATTAATATTGCCACCACTTACGCCTTCCATAAGTGCAAATCTCATGTCTTCCGATGGTCTCCAGTGCCGTTTCCTTTGGTTAATGAACCAGTTGTTAATCTGCTTCTGGTCTAGCCCAGTACTTTCTGACAGCCTGTTCTTCTCCTCTTCCTGCATCATATATAATGCAACATCAACACGCGCACACCCCTCGCGCGCTTGTGTATATCAGTGTATATATATACACGGGTTCAATGGTCTTTTGTCCAAGTCTTACACATAAAATGTAGAGTAGGGAGTTTGAATCTAGCGGTCACCCAATTTAAATTAGTATAAATATATATATATATACACATACGACTTGGAAAAGACACAAGATTTTGAAGAAGGTTGAAATCGAAATTACCGTGGGGTATGGCCACCTATAGTGTGTGTTCCACCATTCTAGCAATGCAGTCCTTGCGTCCTTCGGTAATTTACCTTTTTTCCTTTTCTTCAAGAACTCCTTTCTCAAACTACTAAGATAGCCGCTGTATTTGCGCATTAGCATTTCTTTTAGCTCATTGTCACCTTGACGCTTACCGGTGGATTCTTGACTTAATTCAGCTGCTTCCATTTCTCCACAACTCATATTCTCAACGGATGGACCCCCACAATCATCTGATAACAGAGGAAGGACACCGGGACAAGTTAAACTTTCACGTGTTTAATTTTTCTTATTACATAGTTTACATATTCAATGTTTGTGGATCTGTGTCCATTGGTATCATAGTTAAGTTGAAAAATTAGAGAAGCCTATTCATGTAACACAACTGATAAGAAACAGTCTCTGGCAAAGATAATCGTTCCGGACTTCCAGAAGTCTCAATCGCAAAGGATGCAACATTAAAACCTTAAATCTGAAGATTTTGTTAGAAGGTTCTTCACCATCACATTTGAGATCAAGGAATCCAAATAATCATGCATAATGTTTCACACTTTATGGCAGCAATAAATGATGGTGGTATGGTAGCTAGTTAGTTCATCCAGCATGCATGTAAAAAAGCTATGATAATCGACTTTAAAACCCAAGACTTGCCTAACCTCCGATGCTGTATTAATCTATGAGAAAGGAAGTCAACAAAGCAAAATAATTAAACTTGAAACCAACTTAGGATCTATGCGGAAATTAACTTTTAAGGTATCGGATCCAACTATATTTGGATGAATTTCTTCAAAGAAAAGAATTCGTTTTAAGATAATTACTGTTATTCCATTCAGGCATAGAACGATCTAACCTAGAAGAAGTTCGAGTCGGAAAAGAAAAATCCGAATCTGTTGCTGATTAATTAGCTATTCACGGAACCTAAGAAGGAATAGTAAATATAGAACTGTCAAAACATGTTAAATTGAATGGCAAATACATTATTTTACTTATCCTTTTACATGTTTTTGCATTAGCCCAGTTTTAGACCACCAACTAAGACAAACAATCAAATTTAAATATACACAAAAAAAATTAAGCTGACTCTTACAAATCCCGTTAATTAAGAATCAGTGAAAGACACCAGCCCAGACTAGATTTAGACCCGACACAGCGTGCAGTAATAAAGTAATTAGTAATTGTCCTTGTTTCTCTTCTTTTTATTTTGTTCAAGAAGCATCGTTTATTAAACTAGCTAGAAATCTTGAAGAAAGAAAAGGGAAAGAAAGTACAGTGTGAAATAAAACGAAAAAAGTTCAAGTATATGTCAGGAATAGCCAGAGAAGCTTCAACGACGTACCAGCAGAATGATAAGAATAGGTGGTTGATGTTAGGGTTTCTTTGCAAAGATCACTGAGCTGAGATTCAATGCTGCTCAAGAAATTTGTCGCCTCATCAAATGGCTTCGACAGTTCCTTCTTATATTTGAGCAGAACCTCAATGTATGATTTCTTAAAGACAAGAATTAAGAGAATATTAATTTATAGAGACATATGCATGCACATATTCATAGAGAATAAAAAAGGAAGACAGTAAATTATAATATATCTTATAGTACAATAAAGATCTTGGGTTAAAATATAACAACATGATAATTATTAATGCTAGGTTTCTTATTTTTACCATAAAGTCATCAAGTTCGGGGTCTGTTCCGATCTCAGTACTGGAGGTGGATAGGGGGTGGTTATCTTTGCTGATTTCTTCAAGAAGTGAAGCCATTTCTGGTGGTGCTCCCACCTTCAAACACAGAAAGTTACATATAATATATATATATATATATATTTAGGTCACACACACAAACAAAGACATCATTTGGGCATCCATCAAAGCAAAACGAAAAAAGAATAATGATCAAGAACAGTGTGTGGTGGGGGTGGAACTGTGTTGCAACTGTACTCCTGCACAAATAATATATATATATATATAAGGAGTTAATAACAAAAGAGGCTGGTTCTTTTACACCTTTCTGCACTCAATGTAAGCAGCAAGTAAGTCAGGATAAAGAGGGTGATTAGCAATCTGGGCCTTGATTACATCTGACATCTCCAATCCTGTGGGCACAGCTTCATGATGAGTTTCAGCTGCTGTTAAAACCAGCTGATGGTGATTATGATTGTGATGATGATCATGATGAGTGAGGCCGGCAGCTATAATACTGCCATCTCCAAGAAAATTACTGTCCACAGGACATGAAGTAGAGGAATATTGAAATCTGTATAGCTCATCCATCACTACCCCTAACAGTTGTTGCAGAGGTATTTCAACAGTAGTCCCTCCCCAGCCATTATCAATTCCAAACTCATAAGAAAGCAGCAATTGTTATTTTTTATGAAAACACCCACTCATGTGTGTTTTATTATTTGTCTGTGTGTTGTGTAAATGAACAGAAACCCATGTGGTGAGGCCAGCAGAATCATGATCAGAAATAGTGAATCTTAAGTATTCATTGTTCACTGGGAACATGGAAATGGGGGGCTTCAAATGACTACCTAAAAAGTGGTCAAAAACTTGAGACCACGTTTAGTATTCCTGATGCAGTTTATTTACTGGTCTTATTCTTTTACTGAATAAAAAGAAATATTTTTAAGCACTTCCCAAGAAAGACCTAACATGGCCAAAATAATTCGTAGGAGCTAGCTAGAAGAAAAGAAGAGTAGGGCAAAAGAATTCAAGAATTATACTGAGAGAGAGAGAGAGAGGGCAGAGAATTTCCAACATGAGAAAAAATTTTAAAAAGCGACCAGAGCCTCACTTTGTGTTGTAAACACCAGTGAGGAAAGACTTCAGGGATAGTAACAAGAACAACACACGCACACACGCAACACAGAGTGTGAGAGAGTTAAGGATTGCTTGGGAAAGGACTGTAGAGAAAAAATAAAAAAGAAAAGAGAAAAATGGGTAGACAGGGCAGAGCATTAGGCCCACGTCTCTCACTCTGCAAAACATGACACACTAGAGCTGAGTACTTTTCACTAGGATCAGAGAGAGAGAGGGATGCGTAATCATTACAACACCTGTATCTCAGAATAGGTAGAGACGGATGTGTATTGTATACAGTGACATACACATACAGAAAGAGAAAAGAATCCATGTAGAGAGAGAGTGACGTGACACTCAGCCACGTTTCGAAAGCTGATTTGTTGAACACAGACACAGGCAGCAGACTAATATTGCCTTACTTTTGACTGTACTGGTTTCCTTAAACTGCTCACTACTACTGTTGTCTCGTTAAGGGATTGTGAAACAACTATCCTACAAGCAGAGATATAAGATGAATTGAATCGATTCATGAAAATTTGATTTGAGCTAGATTTAAGATTGAGCTTTTCGAGTTCGAACTTCTTGAAGAGTTGAGGTTGAACTCATTCAATATTATTCAAAAGTTCATAAGTTAACTTATGAGTTTTTTTTTATTTTTAAATATTATTAATATTTTAATTAAATAATTAATATATATTAATAATTTATTTTTTTTCTAATTTTAAATATATATTAATAATTTAATATTTTATCAATAATTATATTATATTATAATTTGAATAATTATAGCAATTATTATAATATATATATTATACTTTAATATATATTTATATATGATAACAATTTAATATCACAACTAAAGATAGACCATGTCAGATGAATTCTAATATTTAGGGTACTACAAGAAGAAAATTGAGTCCTTATTGCATAAAGGTCTAATTAGACCTATCAAGTTTCCTTAATTTTGCACTGCCTTTTATGTTAATAAGCATAGTAAACAAGAGCGTGGTGCTCCAAGATTAGTTATAAATTATAAACCTTTAAACAAAATTTTAAAATGGATTAAATACCTTATCCCTAATAAAAAGGATTTACTTGATAGATTATTTGAGGCTAATATCTTTTCTAAATTTGATCTAAAATCAGGATATTGGCAAATTCAGATTATAAAAAAAGATAAATTTAAAACTGTTTTTAATGTTCCTTTTGGGCAATATGAATGGAATGTTATGCCCTTTGGTCTGAAGAATGCCCCTTCAGAGTTTCAGAAAATTATGAATGATATCTTTAATCCTTATAGTAATTTTATTATTATCTATATTGATGACATTCTTATTTTCTCTAATACTATAAAAAACCATTTTAAACATCTTAATATCTTTAAAAAAATTATTATTAATAATGGTCTTGTCATTTCAAAATCAAAAATGATTTTATTTCAAACTAAAATTAAATTTTTAGGTCATTTTATTGAAAAAGAAAAAATTATTCCCATTAATAGAAGTATTGAATTTGCTTCTAAATTTTCTAATAAAATTATTAACAAAACTCAATCACAAAGATTTTTAGGAAGTCTTAATTACATTTCACCATATTATAAAAATCTTGTTAATGACACTGCTATTTTATATGATAGGTTAAAAAAGAGTCCTAAGTCATGGAGTGATAGTCACACCCCTACAATAATAAAAATTAAGGAAAAAGTTAAGCAGTTTTTATCAAAATTGTCATTATTCTTACAAATTGTATTATACATTAACATACGATGCACCAAATTATAAATATGACACTCCGTAAAATCATCCAAATTCCACTCACAAATATGTTTACCAGAGTATGAGTTCTTAAGAATTAAATTTTATTCCTCATGCAATACATCTTGAGGAGAAGGTCGTGGATAATAATAAGTACTCATGGTTGGACGATGAGCATATTTTTTAAGTTTATTAACTTCTAATACCATCCCAGGGGCAGGATCTTATAAAGGATGATCGGATTTAAAATGAGTTCACAAAATTCAAGAAAATAATTACCGAATAATTTAACAAGTCAACGCATGCTTCTAGATTACACCCAAACAATGCCCTTCAACGCCTTCCTCGATTAACATGGGCTAACAATGGGTTGTCATAGAGGTACATGGAAGACTGTTAAATTATGGAACCTGTTTGGATAACTCAGTTCATAAATCCAAAACCTTCAACACAAGCCTAGTCTAAAATGACCATGAATACTGAGGAAGTATCTAACTCATAGTTGTTTAACATAGAGCCCCTTAGCCTTCCATTAGGCTAGAGTAACACCAAAGAAAATAAAATAAGGAAAAGAAAACTAACCTTGGGAAACCTCAGCACCAAATGGTATAAGCTTTAATCAACTTTGAAAATATTATTGATTTACAGAGATCAAATTACAAAAAGTGTTTACAAGAATTAGAATATGAAAACTTGAAAGAACACTTAGAAATTTCAGGCTCTGCTAAACTATACAATTATGAGCCTATTTAAAGAAAACTAAAAGAAACTATTATGGATTTCAAAATATAATTCTGAAATTCAAATAGTAAAAAGTGAAGTACTATGCGAATTTTAAAATTTTTAAATCTGTAACAGTAAAAAGCAAAAAGCAAAAAGCAAATGAATAGTATCTGCATATAATTCAAATTACTATTTTTGACTTATTACAACAATAATTCAATCACAGCGGCTTTTACCCACTCACACTATGATTACTTTTCTTCTTTCTCTTTCCTCAATGATTCCAGCATATCATCAAGGTCTTTATCAGTGTAGATAGAAATATCATCTGCTGGATCTTGAGCATCTTGAAAAAGGCAATCAAATTGATTATTATTAGCCTTTGATTTTGATGAGGTCTCCATTGACACTGTATCTCCACCATTGCTGGAAATTTCGATGTCTTCATCCACATCTGCAAATTGATCTTTTAGTTCTTCCTAGACCATATTAAGGACCTTAATAAATCTGCCTTAGACAAATTTGCCTTTCTGCATTTTAATTTTTTCAGAACCTTTTCCCATAATTGATGAAGCTTTTTTTTTCTTGTCCTTATTAGCAAAATTCGTATAACCTTGGGTAACCTTAACAATATTATTTAAGGTTTCTTGTCCTTCAATTTTTTCTGTGGTCCTATTAGTCTGCAACATTTTATTCCACCATTTGATGTAAAAGTTCTATAAAGACAAGGAATATTGTCCTTTGAGAAACTGACTTCTAGCACTCATTTCCAGATCCAAGGTATTAAGAACTCTTTAAAGAAGAAAATTGCAGCTTTGTTTAAAACCATTTGGTTTTCTGCTTCAGCCTCTTTAATTTTAGGAGAACAAGTGACCCATTGGTCAAACACCTATTTGAATTGGTCCGAAAGGATATGATGGGTCGGACCATAAGATTTCCACCAGCTTAAAAATCAATTTGGAATCTAAATTTTGAAAACTTCAGGATACACTTTTATAAATCATGTGTGTTTTTTTCTCGAATTTTCATATAAGAAAACATTTTGAAAAATTTGGATATAATCCTAAAAGTTAAATTTATAAACTAATTTATTATCTATGGTTACAAACTCTTTTGCTTTGAATGAAGATATTCCCCATTCCTCAGTAGAGATAATTTTTTTAATTATAATTTTACAAAAATTAAAAATAGATTTTTTTTGTGAGCTTGGGTAAAAATAAGAAATCTCACAAGAGCCAGTAGTTATTAAAATATTTTCATAATAAGATTTGGGTTTATAAGACCCAACAGCATATGATGTAGTATCCAAATACCTCTAAACTATTATCCAAAGGTCATTTTTCCATTTAAGATCATTATGCTCAAGGATCATTATTAAATCCTTGTGATCTTTTTGTTCAAAAGTTGTGAGAAAATCCTCATCAATAGGGGTAACACTATTAGTAGCAACAGCCACAAAAGAAGGATTTAAAGGCTTATTAGATCTTTCAGGCTGATAAGAGGTTGATTGGCTTGGATCAGAAGTTTTATTAGAACTTTCCTTAAACAGTTTAAATTGCAGAAATTCTGAAAACAAATGATCATTAGGATGGATATTTGGGATAGGACTGGAAGAAGCATATGATGCTTGTGAAATATTTGAAGCTATAAGCTTCTGTTTGCCGTGCTATATTAATGGTCTCGCAATAGCTGCATTAGAACCACGTCCTCCTCTATTAGAGAAGGGGTTTCCTCTTCCTCTATTATGAGGAATCATTGACCCTACAAATATTCACGAGCCAAAAAGTCAAGGAGATTATTATCCATCTCTTTTTTATAAATAATTTTAAAATCAAAAGGGGCCAAATAAGCTTGCCACCTTGCAAACATTTGTTTAGAAATATCATGTTTAAAATCTTTATTAAACATAAATTGAGCAGATTGACATTCGGTTTTTATAAGAAAAGATTGATTATATAAATCATCTTGAAATTTTAGAACACATTTTACAATTGAAAATATTTCTTTAGTAACAGTAGCATAATTTTTTTGGCTATTATTCCATTTACCATAACAAAATCTAACAAGAATTTCTTATTTACTATTAGGATTAATTTGTTTTAAAACACCACCATAACCTATATCAGAAGCATCTGTTTCTATAATTTTTTCCCAATTTGGGTTAGAAAGCATTAAACAAGGTAATTGCTTAACTTTTTCCTTAATTTTTATTATTGCATGGGTGTGACTATCACTCCACAACTTAGGAATCTTTTTTATTCTATCATATAAAATAGCAGTATCATTAGCAAGATTTTTATAATATGGTGAAATATAATTAAGACTTCCAAAAAATCTCTGTAATTGAGTTTTGTCAGTAATTTTATCAGGAAATTTAGAAGCAAATTTAATACTTCTATTAATAGGAATAATTTTTCCTTTTTCAATGAAATGACTTAAAAATTTAATTTTAGTTTGAAATAAAATCATTTTGGATTTTGAAATGACAAGACCATTATTAATAATAATTTATT
Source organism: Jacaranda copaia (assembly GCA_014898725.1). Lineage (NCBI taxonomy): Eukaryota > Viridiplantae > Streptophyta > Magnoliopsida > Lamiales > Bignoniaceae > Jacaranda > Jacaranda copaia. Next base: position 115,468 of record JACGDI010005651.1, read on the forward strand.
TAAAGATATTAAGATGTTTAAAATGATTTTCTATAGTATTAGAGAAATTAAGAATGTCATCAATATAGACAATAATAAAATTATTAGAAGGATTAAAGATATTATTCATAATTTTTTGAAACTCTGAAGGGGCATTCTTTAAACCAAATGGCATAACATTCCATTCATATTGCCCAAAGGGAATATTAAAAGCAGTTTTAAATCTATCTTTTTTTATAATCTAAATTTGCCAATATCCTGATTTTAGATCAAATTTAGAAAAGATATTAGCCTCAAATAATCTATCAAGTAAATTCTTTTTGTTAGGGATAAGGTATTTAATCCATTTTAAAACTTTGTTTAAAGGTTTATAATTTATAACTAATTTAGGAGCACCATGCTCTTGTTCACTATGCTTATTAACATAAAAGGCAATGCAAGACCAAAGAGACTTGATAGGTCTAATTAGACCTTTCTACAGTAAGGACTCAATTTCTTTCTTGCAATAGATTAGATATTTAGAATTCATCTGACATGGTGTAACCTTAGTTAGGATATTCCTATCAAAGTTATCTTCATAGGGAAGATCAACTATATACTTTTTCCTATTCTAAAAAGTATTAGGATGTTCATTACACACAGACAAAGAAAATTAATTTTCGAGAAAAGAAATTTTTTCTTTAAGTTTAGGATTAGCTAATTGATCATCAATATTAAGACTAACAATTTCATGCTTTAAAAAATTAAGATGAGCTATTTTAGCTTTAAGCAAATCCTCAATTTTATTTAGGACTCTAGAAAAAGATTCGGCTATAAACTGAAAATATAATTCTTTATTTTCAAAAGTTCCTATAAAACCTTTTTGATCAACCATTTTTAAAGGAAATATTTTCTTTCAAAAAGGTGTGCCAAGTATAATTTGGTTAGAAATATTTTTTACTAATAAAAAGCTTAAAGGAATGCAAGTTTTATTCTTACAAATAAAAGCTTTTGATAATTTATAATTAATATCAAGTTTTTCACCATTGGCAGAGCAAAGAACATGGGAAGTTTTTTCAATATACCTAATAAGTATAAGACCTTCTTAAATACAATTAAGGTCAGCACCACTATCAACTAAAGTAATCAATTCTTTTGAAAATTTATTATCAATTAAAAGATTAAGTTTTACTAGCCATTTTTGTGAAGTTACCATTTCTAATTTAGAAGGAAATCATCACTTTGTAAATTAATAGTTATATCAGGAAAATGATCAAACATATTGTCTAATCTAGGTATAATTTGTTTACCTTGTGAAATTTCTGACTTTCTCATTCTTTCTTCAAGGAACATATTATTCTTTTTAATTTCTATTATCTCATTCTTTAAATTGTTAACTTCCCATTTTAAATCATTAACAAAAGTTGGGCTACTGTTTTTATTCCTATTTTGTAACATTTTATAAACTTCCGCCATGGAATAAGGTTCATTATCCTTACTATTAAAAATAAATTCTTCAGGCTTAGAAGAGGAAGACGAAGGAGTATTTTCAATTTGATCAATTATTTTAGATCTTAAAATTGAATCTTTTATTAATTTTAAAAACTCAATTGTACTATCATTATTAATAATATTTAAATCATTAAATTATGACATGAGTTTATATAAATCCTCACTATCTGATTTGTTGCTGTTAGTGTCAAAATTAACACCAGATTCACCCCTCTTACAAGGTTCACATTCAAAATCTAAACTATTAAAGCATTTAGTTTAAAGAATCAATATCAGAAGAAGAAATATTATCTTCACTATCAAAAGACTCAAGCATAAGTTTATAAAGCACATCTTTAATATTATTATCTATGTCAAGATTATTAATCTTAGACCTCATTTTACACTTATCAGCATAATGGCCAACTTTACCATATTTGTAACATGCACCATATTTTTTAAATCTTTTATAAAGTTTTTTATTAGATTTTCTATTTTCTCTTTCCTTTTCTCTCTCTTTTTTATGAGATTTTTTCCTATACTTTTTCTTTTTATAAAAAACATCTTTTTTATTTTTATTTTTATTATTATCAATAGGCTTAGGAATGTCCATACCAAATTGTCCACAAAATTGACCTAATTGTTTACGCTCAGTAATATTATTATGCTTAATTTATTGATTTAATTTTATTTCATTGCATAAATTTAAACCTTCTTGTATACAAGTTCCTATTAACTTACCATAAGTAAATTTATCATAGTCAATATTGACATTATTTTGCCTAAGTGTTTTCCTAACCCTTTCAGCAAACAACGAAGGCAGACCATTAATAAATTTTGATTTTCAATGAGAATTATTAGACTTAGGAAGTTCTAAAATTCTATACAAAAAAGTATCTTTATACCACCTAAATGAGGTGAGACTCTAACACTTTAAACTATTAAGAAAGGTTCTAATATGCTCAGAATTATTGGTCTATCTACCAGTAAAATGTTCTATAATAGTAACAATTAAAATATAAACAGCATTTTCAACAGTATTACTAGCACTGGTACCTTCATGCTCTTGTTTAACCGTATTAAGGATTTCTTCTTTATTAGTTTGGGTTAAATAATTATCCCACCAACCTTTAAGTTGACTAGTAAAACCAGCAATTATCATTTTAGCAACATTTATATCAGAATTGCCATTATTCTTACAAATTGTACTATACATTAACATACGATGCACCAAATTATAAATATGACGCTCCATAAAGCCATCCAAATTCCACTCATAAGTATGTTTATCAGAGTATGAGTTATTAAGAATTAAATTTTGTTCCTCATGCATTACATCTTGAGGAGAATGTTGTAGATAATCATAAGTACTCAAGGTTGGACAATCAACATATTTTTGAAGTTTATTAACTTTTTCATTAATTGCATGTTAGTAAGACTCATCATCCATAATATTATCAAGAGTAGAAATTTTAAACTCAGCAAATTTTTTAGTTATTAACGTTTCAAGTTCAGACATATCTCTTAACCTAAAATTATCAATTTTAGGGGGAAGTTGAATACTAGGCATAGCAATAGACACATGCAAATCAGGAGAAATAACAATTTTATTAATTTTCTCTTCTAAGTCACCCATAAATTTATTAAGTTTATGAATATCATTTACAATTATAGAAAGTTTTTGATCTGAAGAAACCAAGCTTTCTCCAAGAACATTTAAATATAAATTATCATAATTTTGCTGTCTTATTAAAAGATTAATTTCTCTAGAAGTGATAGGCATATGATCACTAATAAGCACTTTTTGAAATATAAATTTTTATTTCCTTCAACATAGAACGTTTCTTGTGGAGGAAAAATAGATTTTTGTTTATTACCACTTTCAACAATGTAAGTTCTTTCAAGAATAGAAAGATAAGGTTCTATATAAGTAACCATAAACCAAGGAACAAAAGGAACTAATTGATCCTTTTCAGATAAAAAATTATAAAATTTATTTTGAAAAGAATTTTGTTGTTCTTTAGAGAAATTGTTAAAAAACCATTCACGGAACATCTTCCATCTATCCTTGTTAAATTCAGTTTTTATTAAATTCCTGTCACTAGATCTAGGACTAAAATCGTATTTTGTTATAATCATTAAAAACAAACAATTAAATGCGAGCATTTCTCACAAAAAAATCCATATCCAATACCATCTCAAGGGTAGGATCTTATGAAGAATGATCGGATTTAAAAAGAGTTCACAAAATTCAAGAAAATAATTATCCAACAGTTTGACATGTCAACTCATGCTTCTAGATTACACCCAAACAATGCCCTTCAACGCCTTCCCTGGCTAACATGGGCTAACAACATGTTATCTTAGAGGTACATGGAAGATTGTTAAATTATGAAACTTGTTTGGATAACTCAATTCATAAATCCAAAACCTTCAACACAAGCCTAGTCTAAAGTGACCATGAATACAGAGAAAGTATCTAACTCATAGTTGTTTAACATAAAGCCCCTTAGCTTTACAATTACAATTGCAAATATTTCTTTAGTAACAGTAACACAATTTTTCTAGCTATTATTCCATTTACCAGAACAAAATCTAACAAGAATTTCTAGTTTACTATTAGGATTAATGTATTTTAAAACACCACCATAACCTATATCAGAAGCATCAGTTTCTATAATTTTTTTCCACTTTGGGTTAGAAAGCATTAAACAAGGTAATTGCTTAACTTTTTCCTTAATTTTTATTATAAATTTAACTTTTGGGATTATATCCAAGCTTTTCAAAATGTTTTCTTATATGAAAATCCCAAAAAAAAACATACATGGTTTATAAAAGTGTGTCCTAAAGTTTTCAAAAATCAAATTCCAAATTAGTTTCTAAGCTGGTGGAAATCTTATGGTCCAACCCATTATATCCTTCCGGACCAATTCAAATAGATGTTTGACCAATGGGTCACTTGTTCTCCTAAAATTAAGGAGGCTGAAGCCAAAAATCAAATGGTTTTAAACAAAGCTGAAATCTTCTTTTTTATGGAGTTCTCAATACCTTGAATCTGGAAATGGGTGCCAGAAGTTAATTTCTCGAAGGACAATATTCCTTGTCTCTATAGGACTTTTACATCAAATGGTGGAATAAAATGTTGCAGACTGATAGGACCACAGAAAAAATTGAAGGACAAGAAACCTTAAATAATATTATTAAGGTTACCCAAGGTTATATGAATTCTGCTAATAAGGACAAGAAAAAAGAAGCTTCATCAATTATGGGAAAAGGTTCTGAAAAAATTAAAATGCGGAAAGGCAAATTTTCTAAGGCAGATTTATTAAAAGAGGTCCTTAATATGGTCCAAAAAGAATTAAAAGATCAATCTGCAGATGTGGATGAAGACATCAAAATTTACAGCGATGGTGGAGATACAGCGTCAATGGAGACCTCTTCAAAATCAAAGGCTAATAATAATTAATTTGACTACCTTTTTCAAGATGCTCAGGATCCAGCGGATGATATTCCTGTCTACACTGATAAAACCTTGATGATATGTTGGAATCATTGAGGAAAGAGAAACAAGAAAAGTAATCATAGTATGAGTAGTGAAAGCCGCTGTGATTGAATTATTGCTATAATAATTCAAAAATAGTAATCTGAATTATATGTAAATACTGTTCATTTGCTTTTTGCTTTTTACTGTTATGGATTCAAAAATTTTGAAATTCGCACAGTACTTCACTTTTTACTATTTAGACTTCAGAATTATATTTTGAAATCCATAATAGTGTCTTTTAGTTTTCTTTAAATAGGCTCACAATTGTATAGTTTAGCAAAGCCTGAAATTTCTAAGTTTTCTTTCAAGTTTTCATATTCTAATTCCTGTAAACACTTTTTGTAATTTGATCTCTGTAAATCAATAATATATTCAAAGCTAATTAAAGCTTATACCATTTGGTGTTGCGGTTCCCCAAGGTTAGTTTTCTTTTCCTTATTTTATTTTCATTGGTGTTACCCTAGTCTAATGGAAGGCTAAAGGGCTCTGTGTTAAACAACCATGAGTTAGATACTTTCTCTGTATTCATGGTCACTTTAAACTAGGCTTGTGTTGAAGGTTTTGGATTTATGAATTGAGTTATCCAAACAGGTTCCATAATTTAACAGCCTTCCATGTACCTCTAAAATAACCCGTTGTTAGCCCATGTTAGCTAGGGAAGGCATTGAAGGGCATTGTTTGGGTGTAATCTAGAAGTATGAGTTGACTTGTTAAATTATTGGGTAATTTTCACCTAAATTTTGTGAACTCATTTTAAATCCAATCCTCCTTCATAAGATCCTGACCCTGAGATGTTTCTGGTGAGCCAACTCAAGCTCAACTCGAGATCAATATTTTGAGCTCAAGCTCAGAAAATTGGACTCGAGCTCATGCTAACAATTTTTGTGAAGCTCGAGAGTAATGGCTCGAGCTCGACTCATTTACATCCCTACCCACAAGGCATGGAAGTCTGGCCACATTACTCTCACCCATCACTTTACTTCGATTCTCGTGCCAAAATTTACCTAAGCCAAAATCAAAAATTGTTCCATGATCTAACGACATGTCATAATCAACCCCCGTACATTGCTTGATCAATACCATAAAACTTAGACATGAATCAAAAAACAAAAATAATTACACAGATTTTCCTTAAGATTTAGTTTAAATACAGACAAATTATTTATATTCACCATCCTCGACACTAACCATCATATAAAGATCGAAGCATTTTTATAAAATAACTCTTTTGCCTTTTAGTATAAATCTCGTGATCACGCATGTCTGTCCAAAATCACAAAATTAACCCCCATTAAATTCTTCCAACTTACAACCACTACAAGGGAAGGGCTTCAGAGATAGATTTTTAGAGATGGAAATATTCCGTCTCTAATTTTTATCAAATAAAGATGGAATTAGAGATAGAAATAAGTTCCATTGAAATTTAAAAATATAACTTTAAAACAAAGACAGATTCAATCATGGATTTGAAATTTTAATAAATTTAATAAAAATAAATAAAAAAAAGATAAAATGAAAATGAAAAAATAAAAATGGATTTAAATATGATTTTTTTCTTTTTTATCATTGATATGGGATAGCCCAACAGGCCCAATAGGCCCTTCTACAAATGAGACAG
>JACGDI010005651.1:128024-143602 GCA_014898725.1 Jacaranda copaia
TTCCAATATGTGGACTTCTATTAATTGAATTTGTTTTCTAATAAAATAAAAATGAGCTAAATTAATACAGTAATGAGATAGACTCATAGAGCATAATATTTTGACCCAATATTATTAAGGCCTTTTTTAAAACAGCCTTGGTACGACAGTCGGTGTAGGCCCAATCTTATAAACCCTTGATAAGAGGGCTCTTTAGGGTTTTATCTTATATATATTGTGACTAGATCCCCTCTCCCACATTTTGATATTGTTATCCCATTAAAACTGTCTAGTGGTTTGTGTGAGAAAGAGAGGAAGACTTGACAATCAATCGTAAAATTGTAGGAATCATTAATCATCAATTTCATGGCTCAAACAGGTATGTAAATAAATCAATCTATTTATAGTATTTTGATTTCATGGATATGTGCATCTTGAGTTAAATTATTTCTTACAATTGGTATCGGAGCCATTGTATCCATGGATCAAAACCTAATTTTTATTGATTGAATTTCTTATATCTTAAATCCTTTTAAATTACAAGGAGTTTTTTCTTTTTTAATTTGCATGCTGGAGTGAGAATTTAAATTATTTGATCTCAATTTTCGATAATCAAGCAATTAGGGTGTATTTAACCTTGTGTTTAAATCATGCATGATGGCCAATGATACTGAATGAAATTTAAGTTTAGTTTCCAGTAGAATCCAATGGTTGCGTGATTGAGATATTTGTTTTGTATATGTACTAGTTTATGCATATGTTGGGTTTCATGATGAGATTATTTAATATATAAATTATGGATTACATATAGGTTTATTGAGATTGTTATGTAATACTGAGGGTTATGAATTGATATATGTTATATTATCGTTGAAAATTATTGCATATTATTTATTGATTATATTTTGTAGATCTGAATAATGAATATCTTATATATATGTGTTGATAATTTTTTATAATATGGAGAGTTGGAAAATATTTAATATACATATATATATATATCCATGGAATCTGCCAATTTTTCTTTTGCTTGGATATGAATTTCAAATTCTAATGGGTCACGGAACACTCACTTTGCTTGAATCATGGAACAATTTTGCTTTGATCGACTAGTTAGTCATGTTCTACATATATATTACTTAAATCAATAGATTGCAGGCCCCCTTTTTAAATCTTTTGGACATGCACTTTTCCTTTTGTGTTATTGCCAAAACGCACACACATATCTATAGGGAAGAAAAGGCTTACAAGTGAGAAATTTGTATTATTGTATGTATATACAAATTGTGGAGTGCTTTAGATATTCTCCATCATCATAGGTTCTTAGTATGCACAATTTGGATATGACAACTTTTCCTTTTCTCCACTACAGTGGGGACCATAATTATTATATGCAAATAGATAGTTTTGATCCTATAAAGATAATATAATTTAAATTTAATTTTATATTAATTAGTTAGGTTCATTGTGGAATAGAATGAGATAAAATAATTCTTTGAGCACCCTATATATACTTGTGGAATGTTGCATATTCATGTGAATCACTTGCAAATACTACTTGATTGTTAAAGCATGAGAATCAAGCGAAGGGGGCACATATTGTTGGTCATGGATAATGCTTTGACTTTTATTAATTTAAATATGTGAATAACAAGTGGCAAATGATGATCTTATACGCCACCTTTCTCTTTGGCCATAAATGATTTTTGACGTATAGAGGTTATTGTTCTTAGACAAAGTAATGCTGTCACTTTTTGTATCGTATGGCAGAAAATATATTGTACCTTTTTGATTCACATAGTTTGAATCACTTTATTTACAATTCTATTTTCTATCTTCTTATGTATATCAATGTGCTTTTAAAATGTGTTTTATTGATTTACAACTTTAAAATTGGACTTATTAAATAGTTCTAAGGGTACTTTATATATTAAGAGATAGTCATGCAAATTAAATTCCGAAATAACTTGAATGCTACAAGTGTTATTTAAAACTCCCAAAGTACTTATTGTTTTAGTACTCAATTTTATGGGAGTCTTGCATACATGTTGCACATGTGCAAGTTGGGCAATTAATTATTAAACTCGGTCATGTGGTTAGTTTATCAGTTGAAGTAAATAGTTATGCCAAAGTGTTCTATTTATTACAACTCATAAAATTTGTCTCATGCATATCTTGAGTTGGCATTAATATGCATTCTTATCTATCCAAAGGGGGTTAGATATGTGTGATAATTGGTTTTGTTGGTGCAGAACATATTGATAGGGATGTATTAATCTAGAAGATTTGTTTCCCAAAGGAGACAACTTTTCAACAATTAGTGTATCTCTGTGTCGTTCTTGCATGAGAGGCCTTATGTGTGTGACATTCTCTGCCCAAAGGGGAGTTTGTCATTACTCATGAGGACTCTATGAGGAATCAAGCTAAATTGCCTATTATTGACGAGGTTTGTTGCATTCTTGTTGTTTTCCACAGTTACTGTGAATTTAAATAATGGTAATGCTACTATTAAAGTATTGAGTGGTGGAGATTATATAAGGTTAAAGCATGAAATAGTTTGCCCTGGGATTAGCTTAAATTAGTATAGCTTCCTAGGAGGATTAACCTCCCCAAGCTATTGATAATGCTCCCAACGCTGCGAAAAGAGTTTACGTCTAGTTGGAGGGGTTCAATCATCTACATCTTCTAGCTTTGAAAAAATTCAATTGGAGAGCATTTGGTTAGTGCACTTGGTGAGACTAATAATGTTAGGGAATTTTTGATACAGTAGGACAAAGATATCAAATATTTGATAAGTTTGAGGCTAGAATCTTATAAGTGATCTGAGGTGTATGAAGTATAATAATTCTAGCAGGGTTAAGGAGTATATTTTGAAAATAGTTCATATCTAATCCAAACTCAAAAATTTATACTTCATTTCCTGATAATTATATTGCTCATGTTGGTCTCAAACAACTTTGCTTCGAAGAAGAGAAACTTAAGAGGGAGTGGACAAATAGCCTTCCTTATTTTTGGAAAATGTTTTCCATGTATTGACTTTCACTCAGAACTTAATTTCGATTTCTGTTTTAGACAATTTGGTTGTTTTGTCTCCTTTGGCAAAGGAAAGGTTAATTTGATGTTGGCCTCAAAAAATATATATATATATATTGGTTGAAATTTTTGTTCGCTAGCTTGTGTATGTTGATTTTAGCTGCCAATCATATTTATTGTTCCTTTAATATTGAACATATTATATTTAAAAGACCCAAAATAGTGATGATTTTTCCATGTTTTTCCATGTTATGGTGTAAGCATTGGCCATAGTTCTAAAAATAGGATAGAAAGACTAATAAAAGAAGTCATTCTTCCTAGTCTTAACTTTGGTGATATGGAGTTTTATGTTGATTGTGAAGGGGATAAGACAAGACAATATATGGGACCATTTGAGAAATATGAACAAGAACTGAAATTGTTGCTTAATATATTATGCTTGGGAGTCCTGAGGAAAATGGTGTAGCTAAAAAGCGTAACCGCACTTTAGCTAAAATGATGAGGAGCATGATGAGTTGGTATGAGTTACCTAAACTTCTTTGGGATAAAGCTATAAGAACTACCATGTATATTCTTAATCGTGTTCTTACCAAACTTTTCTAAAACACTTTTTGAATTGTTGTAGTTTGGTAGAAAGCCTAGTTTAAACCATTTTCATGTGAGAGGATATCCTACTATGGTTAAATTTATTATCCTTTTGAGAAAAAGACTGACCCTGGATCTACTTGTGGTTACTTCATTGAGTATCTAGATCATTTTAAAGGATATAGATTCTTTTGTCCTTCGCATGAAACTCTAGTGGTTGAGTCCATACGGTTAAGTTCTTAGAGCATGATACACTTGATAGAGGTGAATGTTCTTGTCCTAAAGTTGCTGATGATCAGATTGAATCTATTACACTTTCCTTACCCATTACATATCAAATAGAGCATCCTAAATGCTAGCATAGAGGCTTATTTGAATATCAATTCACCTCAAAATCATGTCTATCAAATAGCTCTTAGACGTTCCACTACAAAATGACGTCCAGCAATTCCAAATGATTGCTATATATATCTCTTGGAAAGTAATTATGATGTTAGTCCTATTGTTGATCCTATTAGCTATTTTGATGTTATGTCTTGTCCTCAACCAGACTCGTGGTTTCGTGATATAAAGGATGAAATCACTAAATGAAAGAAATAATGTGTGGGACTTAGTTAATCAGCCCCAAGGTCGAAAAACTATAAGTTACATATAGGTGTTCAAGAATAAGTCAAAACTCAAAAGGGAAGATTGAAAGATTTAAGATTAGACTTATAGATAAAGGTTTTATTCACAGAGCTGGAATTAATTATGTTGACATCTTTTTTCCATTTTCTTCCAAAGATTCCTTCAGGGTTATTATGAGTTTAATAGCTCATTTTGATTTGAAATTCCACCAAATGGATGTTAGGATAGTTTTCCTTGATGACGACCTTGCTGAGGAATTTTATATGACTCAACCGAGGGTTTTGTTTAAAATGGGAAAGAATACCTAGTGCGTAAGTTGAATAAGTCAATTTATGACCTTAAACACGCTTCTCATCAATAGTACTTGAAGTTTGATAATGTAGTGACTTTTTTTAAGCTTTTAAAAACATAAGGTGGATGGTGGACCATTCTATTTACCTCAAGACTAGTGGGAGAAAATTCATATATTTAGTGCTTTATTGATGATATTTTGCTTGCTAGTAGTAATTTAGATTTTCTCAGTGAGACCAAACCAATATTATGTCATAGATATGGATGACCTTGATAAAATATTGCTTGGTTCTTGAAATAAAGATCTAATGTGATCAAATTCAAGGCTTATTGAGGCTTACTCAAGTGAGTTTCATTGATCGTGTTTTGGTTAAGTTTAACATGCAAACTCAAAAACTTGGAGATGTGCCTATAGTAAAAGGTGATAACGTTAGCCTTTCACAATGCCCTAAAAAAACAAACTTGAGCAAGAGTTCATGAAAAGTGTTCCTTACTTTAGCATTGTTAGCAGTCTAATGTATGCAAAAGTCTATCCTAGGCATGATATAACATTTGCTATTGGTGTTTTTGGACGCTATTTCTCTAATTTAGAACAAGGATATTTAGTGGCTATTAAGAAAGTCTGAGATATTTGACAAAAATCTATAGGATTTCATTTCAAGCTTTTAGTTGTTGATTCAATTTCTAAGCCACTAAGGATTTATTGTGATAATGCTGCTAATGTGTTCTTTTCAAGAAATAATAAATCCTCCAATGTATCTAAACATATAGAGCTTAAATATCTTGCTGTGAGGGATTTGGTTAAAAATGGCACTATCATAATAGAGCATATCGATATTGACTTTATGCTAGCGGACCCTTTGACCAAAGGATTGAGGCCTATTATTTTCAAAAGACATGTGGAACACATGGATATGATTGAGTCTTTTGATGTATTGAGTTAAATGAGACATTTTCTTTGTTAAAATTGTTACAATATTGAAGCATTTTGTCTTATTAGCTTTTTATTAATGCGAAATTCCTTTTCAATTGTTGATATATTTGTTATAATTGTGTGCACATTTTGTGGTTATATCTGCTTAACATGTATCTTGAGATTGGGTGTTGATCTTGAGAGTTAGGTATGTCTCATAAATGACACCATGTTGTATTTAGTATTCAACGAGGCATGTATGACTTCTTTTGAAGTCGGATTTTTTTGGAATTTCATATTGTTTCTAGAAATTCATCTCCACAAGAAAATCATGGATTTTCTTAAAGCTTCTTGTTGTTCAAAAGGCTCATATTTTATAAGAATATTAAATTTTCTTGGGATTTCATATAATTCTAGAAATCCATGTCTTACAAGAAAGTTGGAAGACCAATAATGAAATAGCATATATTTTTGGGTCATATTTTATTTGCTATTTCTTGCTACACCACCATGTCTAAATCCATGTCGATGGAATTGTCGATATGTGTGACTGTGAAAGGTTTTGTGTTAATGAAAGATGCAATTACTGCCATGATCCAATATTAGTAATTTTTACTGGACCGGATTGTGTTAGTAGTCTTGTCTCATTACCGAATTTCCTTTCTTTAAATTGTGGCCACAGTCAAAATCTTTTTGTGATTTAGCTTAGGAGTTGTTTTCTCAAAACTTTACTTTTTATTTTGTTTTTAAAATTACAATTAATATTTGTCCAAGTGAGAGAATATTGGAATTTTATTCCAATATGTGGACTTCTATTAATTAAATTTATTTTCTAATAAAATAAAAATGGGCTAAATTAACACGGTTAATGAAATAGACTCATAGGGCCTAATATTTTGACCAAATGTTGTTAAGGCTTTTTTCAAAACAGACTTGGTACGATAGCTGGTGTATGCCCAATCATAAAAGCTCATGATGGGAGGGCTCTCTAGGGTTTTATTTTATATATATGTGGCTAGATCCCCTCTCCACTCCATATTTTGATATTGCTATCCCATTAAAGCTATCAAGTGGTTTGTGTGAGAATGAGAGAAAGATTTGGTAATCAATCATGAAATTATAGGAATCATTGATCATCAATCTCATGGCTTAAACAGGTATGTAAATAAATCAATCTATTATTGGTGTTTTAATTTTATGGATATATGCATCTTGGGTTAAATTATTTCTTACACTTTCATATGTGACTACCTAGGTCATGGTCCTTGGAATGTGCCCAAAGAGGGGTGAATTGAGAAGTCCAACTTTGCAACCTCAGAAGAGTCTTCCTTAGATGAGGATTTCGTCAAAGAGTACTTCTTAACCGACCATCATATTTTTACTCCTCTGCTCATGGCAAAAAAGTTCTTATACTAGTTGATCTCTCTCTTGAGGCCCTCATCCTCGTAGCACTTCAAGTAATTACTTGCCTTTTGCATTTTTGCTTTCAATAAACCCTTTATTTATTCATTTTTTCTTGCAAATATAGATGTTCATGTAGTTATGCTCATTAACATGGATCACCATCTACAGGAAGATGCTGAAGCTATTAGCAATGGGGCTACTACTTTTCATCGTGGCCACAATAGTTTAGGTCATGCTACTGCAACCCCTATTCATAGCTTAGGTACCAATTGAGCCCCCCAACTAGGGATGGATTTACACAGGGCAAGCAGGGGCCATTGCCCTCACCCCCACCCCCACCCAACCAAAAAAAAGAAAAGAAAAACTTTTATATATCTTATATATATATACTTAAAATAGTTAATTTAAATAATTTAAATTTTAAAAGAATAGATTGTTTAATATTAATTAAAAATGATTAATTTTTTAAAAAATTAATTTTTTTTATTGGATCTTAATTAATTGATTTTTAATTAATGATAAAAATTAAAATTAATTAATTTAATCTTTATCTATTGTAATTTTTTGAAATGCACAATAAATTTTTAAGCCTATATTTACAATTAAGTAAACAAACAAAAATAATTAGGTTAGATCTATTAGAGTACTTTCATTTTATTTGTGGGAAAAAAATATTGTAGGAGTTTATTAAAAAAGAACCTGAATGAACTTGCAAAACAATCGAAATCCATCTTTTTAACTTCAATGAGATTGAAACAAAGAAATAAGAGCAAGTGAATTCTTTGAATTTTTTTGTCTTTCAATAGCTACAAGTGAGAAAACTTTATCCATTATAAATATTGTGAAAAAGAGGCTAACAATAAAGAAGACCTTTTAGCCAATTGTTTACTTATAGTGAAAACGATATTAATAAAAATTTATTGATTCAATTGTTGATGAAATTTTTTATATGAAAGTTCGTTGAGCTCAATTTTGATGAAAATCTTGTACTTTGAATTCGTAAATTATAAAATATATATTTGAATTTTTATGTCTTTATAAATTTTATCTCCGCATACTGTTATTTTTGAATCCGTTTATATCCTCAACACTATTTTTTGTGAACGTGGTACCTACTGCAGTAGGTGGGTCACCCTCTCTTACCCATGGTAGGACTGTGCACTCTATCTCTTTTGTGCCTCTCCAATGGGCTTGAAAACTTTGTAGACATAACTGATGAATTGCCCTCACACCAATGCTCTATCGGAACATCATAGTTGCAAGAGATTCACAATATTGACAAGGATAAAGAGAAAGATTAGAGCAAGGATAAAAGCAAGCCCAAATATAAGGGTAAGGCAAAAGACTACAAGTCCAAGGAAAAGGAGAAAGAAAAGGGGCACAATAGTTTTAGTACCAGAAATGCATGTAGTATGCTTGTTGTTGTGATGGCCCTATTACTTTAGACAACATTCGACGATGGACTACTGAATGCATGGAAATGCAAGCCTCTCATAAACATGTTCTTGTATCCAAACCCTAGTTTGACTACCTTAGGTCTTTCCGCTTTAACTAAAGGTACTTGGTACTGACTCTTATTATCTTTATCAAAATGTGATAGTGGAGTGGGACTAGGTTACTTTTACTCACCCTACCCAGGCCAATTAGGAATAGGATGGCAATGAGGCAGCTTTGGGATGGGTTTGCCAAAACCTAAGACCCACCGCGTTAAAATTCTTAAGGATTCAAGACCTACTCTGCCTCAAACCTGAATCTTAATAGGTTGGACCTGTTAAACATATTGGATCCATTTTACATGTTTAAACAAGTCAAAAAATATTTTTTAAGAAATATAATATCACTATAACTTTCTAGATAAAAGAAATAATATCATCAAAAAAGAATTATTTATTTAAATATATATATATATATATATATGCAAGTTTTTGTTCTTGAAAATTATAAATTATAACGTTATTGCTATTACTTATTCAATCGATAAATTATTTGTGATCATAATATTATTATTTTTATACAAAACATGCATGTAATAAGCATATTTTTCATATATATATGAATATAACATATAAATATATTCATAGTAAATAAAATTATTATATATCATATTCTAACGGGATGGTTTGAGCGAGTTTAGGTTTAAAAATGAAAACCTAAGAGCTGTCTTAAACCTATTTATACTCTTAAAATCTACCCTAACTTGGGTGGGTTTGAGGCAGGTTCAAGTTTTACTGACCCATTGCCATCCTTAGCTTAGAAAAAAATCTAGCTCACAATATGATGCAAGTATAATAAGTATTTTGACTAACTTTTGAGGTTGCAAATATTGACACTTTTGATTTTCTTTTGCAAATGACCTATTTTACTTGCCAGCAGACCCTTCAAAGCATAATTTTGGTAGAATAAGGAAGCTGAGGTTGATCATCAACTATGCAATGCTTGCGATGCAACCTCCAAACTTGCCAAAGCAAAATTTGAGAAGGTTAGTGTGGCTTTTGTAAGTAGTGATGCCCACATATAGAAGAAAGATGTTAAAATATCTAAGCTAAACAAGGATGTCGGAGATCTTTAGACTTAATCGATTGATGTGTTGAGGGAGTTGAGCACTTCAAAATATGAAGTCTAAGAAAAGAAAGACCACTAATTTGAAGAAGGGAAGAAATAAGGTGTAGTTGATTTTCAGTGATTTGAGACATTCAACTACATGTTTAAGAAGGCCTATCATGATACCGTGATGGATTTCACTCAATATCCCTTAGGCGCCTTGATTTTTACTAGAACAAGTAACTTGAAGATCACCACGCCATGCCTTTGCCCTATTTTTCTAAGGATGAATTGCTTTTGTTTTACTTCCTAAGAGGGAAAAGAAGAAAAAATATCTAATCTATGTCTTTTTTTGTTTTTTGTCAGATCCCCATGTTATTTTGAGGTGTAAATTGATGATATTGTATAGGGGATTATACTAGCATTCAACTTATCGTAGGTTTCTTATTAAAAATAAACCTTTCTTGTCTCATTGATCTCAATGCTTTATTACTTCTAAAACATGTACTTAATCTCTTTCTACTACACTTTCTATGTTTGCTTCTGGGTTTTATATTATCAATGTGACTTTTCTTTGAGGTCTTTTATGTGTATCCTCTTCTAGAGATTGTCTTGTTTGCCCAAAGGCCTTATCCTACCTTTGCATAGTGCAAAATTATGATTTCATCTCTAGATTGAAACTTCACTTTTTGACAATAACAAAAGCAACCTCCTTTTAACTTAAGTTCTATCATTTCCAGATAGTAATATGAGAGGAACGACCTTGTTTTTATCTTTTCAAGTTATCTAAAGATGCAACATTTAGTTAAGATTGCAAGGAATATGACCTCACCTTAAATAGCATTGCCACATTACTGGATTAGGTCACAAGAAACACAAACTCACTTTAAATAGCATTGCGGCCTCATTTTCACTTTCAAATTGAAATTTAAAGATATTTTTTAGATAAGGTTGCAAGAAACACAAACTCCCTTTTAATAGCATTATGACCTTAGTTTTTACTTTTCTAGACTTCATGATGCTTGAAAATGAAGCTAGGGCCCTTTCTGAAAGTCAGCAAATTTTAAAGTTTTTTTTCTCTAGAATGTGGGGCAAAGAGTTCTCAATTTTTCAAAATTTTCAAATGATTTTTTGTGCCCACTTCAACTTTGGGGCTTAGTATTTAAAGTTTATTTTAGTTAGTATAGCAAGTTTGGAGCAAGTCCGAGTTTAAAAATTAAAACCCAAGACCTGCCCCCAAACCTATTTAAACTTTCAAAATTTCTCCAAGGGAGTAGATCTGGGATGGATCCCAATTTTACTTGGACCCATTGCCACCCCTTGTTTAGAAGAAAATATGGCTCACAACATGATGTAGGTATGATAAGCATTTTGATTAACTTTTGAGGTTGCAGATCTTGACACCTTTAATTTTCCTTTGTAGATGGCCACTTTTACTTGCCAATTGACCCTTCAAAGCCTAATTTGGTTGGAGAGGAAAGCTAAGGTTGATCATCAATTGCACGATGCTTGAGAGGAAACACTAAAAGCTAAAGAAGCCTCCAAACTTGCCAAGACAAAATTTGAGAAAACCAGCGTGGCTTTTTGCAAGTTGTGATGCCTACATAAAGAAGAAAGATGTTGAAATATCTAAGCTGAATAAGGACATTGAAGATCATCAGACTGACTCAACTAGTCGATGTGCAGAAAAAGTTGAGCACTTTGAAAGATAAACTCCAAGAAGAGAAAAATTGTCATTTCAAGAAAAGGAAGAAATAAGGTGTAGTTGATTTTCAATCATTTGAGACCTTTGACTACATGCTTAAGAAGGCTTGTCATGATATGTGATGAATGTCACTTTGTCTCCCTTGTTTGAGTACACAGCTTCAAGTAAGGTAGCCTATGAGGGGTATGTTGCATTTGAAAAGTATAATTTCAACCTCAAGTGACTTTATTTCTACAAGAATAAGAAACTTGAAGATTGCCTTCTAAGGATGAATTGCCTTTGTTTTACTTCCTAAGAGAGAAAAGAAGTAGAAATATCTAATTTATGTCTAATTTTTTGTCAGATCCTCATGTTATTTTGAGGTGTAAATTGATGATATTGTATAGTAAACCTCTTTGTTATAGTAGCATTCAACCTACTGTAGGTTTCTTATTACCAATGAACATTTCCTGTTTTATAGATCCTATTACTTTATTAGTTGTGAAATATTTACTTAATCTCTTTTTGCTACACTTTCAACATTTGTTTCAAGGTTTTACATTATCATTATGACCTTTCTTTGAGGTTGTTTATGCGTATTTTTTTCCTGAGGTCATTATGTTCATCTCAAGGTCCTATCTTACCATTGCATAGTGTAAAATTATGATTTTATCTCTGAATTGAAACTCTACTTTCAAATCATAAAGAAAGCAACCTCATTTCTTAACTTGAGTTTTATCATTTCTAGATAGCAATATGAAGGGAATTACCTTGTTTTTGTCTTTTCCAGTAAATTTGAAGAAACAACTTTTAAGATAGATCGCAAGGAATAGATCTCACCTTAAAAAGTATTGCCACCTCACCCGATTAAATTTAAAGGTTTTTTAGATTAGGTCACAAGAAACACAAACTCACTTTAAATAGCATTGTGGCCTCATTTTTACTTCCATATTGAATTTAAAGATATTTTTCAAATAAGGTTGCATGAAATGCATACTCCCTTTAAATACCGTTACTACTAAATTTTTTACTTTTCCAAATTTGGTGATGCTCGAAACGGAGATAAGGTCCTTTCCAAAAAGTCAATGAATTTCAATGATTTTCTTTCCTTTGGAATGTGGTGCAAAGAGTTCTCAATTCTCTAAATTTTTCAAATGATTTTTCATGCCTACTTTGACTTCAGGGCTTAGTATTTATAGTCTCTTTTCGTTCATGGGCTTCAACCATTTAGAGTCTGGATGCCTTCTTTTGTGGGATTAGTCAATTGTGTTTTCTAGTCTTTTTATTTATTTATTATTTAATTAATTAAGCCTTTTTTTACTTCATTTTTACCTTTTCACCCATGACTTAATTTGTTATATCATCAAGCCCCCTATTTTTGATTTGAGAAGTTATTTTTATGTTGCAAATATGTAAAGTTGGATTTTAATGTTTATCTTATCTTTTTTGAATAAGTGATTTATTAATTAATTTTTATCAATTGCATTTTGCATAGGAATTTGAATTTATCCAACTTTTGTCTAAGTTGAAGTTCATC
Source organism: Jacaranda copaia (assembly GCA_014898725.1). Taxonomy (NCBI): domain Eukaryota; kingdom Viridiplantae; phylum Streptophyta; class Magnoliopsida; order Lamiales; family Bignoniaceae; genus Jacaranda; species Jacaranda copaia. The sequence continues at coordinate 140,619 of JACGDI010005651.1, forward strand.
AAGTTTTGAAGTTTGATAAGCTCATTAGAGAGTGCCTTGTTGTATGCATTACCTTTATTTAAGGATTTAGCAAAATTCTATCATGTTTAGGATTAGAGAGATGATTAGTACTAAGATGAGTTCCCATGGTAACTTCTCCAATATTTCATCTTTTCTTTGGTTTTAACTTTATTTCATTTGTCATATATTTTACCCAACTCCTTAGAGTCAATAAAATCTTTTTAGGGTCTTATCAAATCAAATCAAATCATGTTAAAAAGAAGGTCCTAATCTGAATCAGAATTCCACATGGAGTTAAAATTCAAAAAAGTGGAGCAAGCACAGTAGAAGCACTAGTATAAGCAAATAACATGTGCAACGTGTGTCACCAACCATTCAAAATGTCAAGTTCATGAGGGTGGTCCTCCTTGCGGCATTGGCATGTTTTTCATGTTTATGAGCTCTGCTTTGAATGCATCATCTTGTCCAATGTTAGTTCATGAAATTAAATCTTTATAGTACAAAAATACCTTTTGGATCATGGATCATTTTCTGTGTTAACGTCAAGCTCTAAGTTTGGAGTGGAGGATCATTCTAATGAGTAGTCCAAGGATACTTTTACCATTGATAATAGTTTCATTAAGGTCACATAAATTTCTTATTCACTTTCATTTGAGGAGTTAGAAATTTTGAGATATGAACTTGTGTTTCTAATGAGTTGAAGTTCTTCTTTCCTTCATCAAGTGATAATATGGTGTATCTCCAAAAGGGTACTTCATAGTACTTAGCAGTTATTTCAATAGTCGATTCTCTATACCACCATATTGTTTATTTTTAGACATAGTTTAGAGTTATGGAGTATGTCTAAGTTAATTCATTCCCGATTTCTTTGCACATTTTATTGGGTTTCAATAGCATTCTAATAGTTTTGGGTCTTCTACTTTCTTAGATAGTCTTTATTCTTTGTTTGGGATGTGTAAAGTGCCTAACCAACCTTTCTTTCACATTTTTCAAAACCTAATAGTAGATTTTTTAGTAGTTTTCCTTCTTCACAAAGGCCTTAGAAAGAGAAATATTTCTTCATGCTAGGTGAGCATTGGGGTGATCCTTGTGAGTGGAGTAGTTCTCCATCCTTAGTACATTTGGGTAAGGTTCATCATAACCTACATTAGAGTTTTGAGGATCCTATTTAAGTTTCTTTTTTATGTGACTTAGATACATCTAGTAAATACTTAGTTTATTTTCTTTTTCACTGATTGCTTGTGCATATGCTTTTGTTACTTTACATTTACATTCTCCTTAGCATTTGTGCCTGCCTTCACTTTCATTATTTTTTGGCAAATAAAAAGATTGACTTAGCAAAGATCCAAGCTAGGAAAGTAAATAGAGGTACGTGCAAAGGTATGCAATAAAACAGTACCACACGAGGCATCACCAACTGAGCAATGGAGCAAGGCACATGTTTACCCAACTTTAGTAGCATGGTAGGCTAGTATTGGTAAGGAGTTCAAGGTGGTGATCCTCAAGCCAGCCAAGAAGCATATACAACCTTCTTGTTCTTTTCATGCTGAAAATGGCAAGGGATTATTTTGTTATAGACTATGCTAGAATAGCAGCGTTGATTCTCATTGAGATATGGACAAGATTGCTTTTAGCAGTGATAACTTGCAAGGCAGAGTTGGAGAATACAATTAGAGAAAATTAGAGAGAAACTCTTCTTTCTAGTTGACTGAGCTTGCCATCAGAGACGTCACTTGGGTAAGTACTTGTATCACAACTTAATTTATTCTGCATGCTTGTTTTTCTCATAGTTGTGTATAGTTCTTTGTTCATCATGCCTCATGCTCTTTTGGGTGCATGTTTGGAACCTAGTTGTGTAGATGTCTCGCTAAGTGGAAGAAGTAGTGACAATGATATCATGACTTAAAGATGTGGCAGTTGGATTAGCTTAGCAGCATTCGTTGAAGGATAGGGGGTTTGCAAAGCTACTGAAGGAGCATGAGTAGCTGAAGGCGTGTTACATGAAGGAAATGAATATTAACATAGCAATTTCCAACATGATACAATAACTTGACATGAGTTCAACATGAAAAAATTAAATTTCAATCAACCTATTTTGTACTCAAGTTCAAAAAAATTTGACATGAATAGAAACCCAAAAAAATAGGTTGGGTTGGGTTAAATTTTAGGTTACACAAACAACTCAAAATTTAATTTGGGTAACATGATTACCCGAACCTATCTAAAATAACCCAATCCAACCTGAACTAAATAAATAAAATATAAATTTCATTTTGATAAAAGGGTAAAAATGTAAAATTAAGAAATTAAGAAACCCCTAAAAGTTGAAGTTACACTCCCAAAAAAAATGCAAATCTAAATCTAATAGCCCATGCCATCGCTCAACTTCCATAGCCGTGATGAAAATGATGTAGAGCCAGCAACCTTGAGACCTTCTTTCTTGTCCACTTTTGGCATTTGACACCACGATCAAGCAAAAAACACTTGTGGGCACAATTGTCTTTGTTTTTTTCCAAGTTTGTATGCTATAAGTTTTTCAAATATGCTCTTTGCGGGAAAACATGCAAACATAGATCAAATTTGATTTTACTAGAATTTTTTGGGCAAATTCAGATGTATAAAGCAAATATGGTTTATGCAAATATACTTAATTAGTCCCACATAATTTTCTTTGATAAATGTCAGTTTATTTGAGATGTTAAATGTTAAAATTATATTTTCATTAAGTAGAAAACTTGTAGCATTTGATTCCAAGTTGTTGAAACTAAATTAGAATGCTTCTTGTATGGAATTAAATAAAAGTATTGTTATGAATAGAAGAAGGTATTCCATTCTTGAAGGTTGCTTGATGCCACTAGTAGGTAAGGGACTCAAATCTTATTGACTCCTAGTTTTTGCATACATTTATTTATCTAAAATCATCAATTTTCATACTATATTCTAATATTTCTCCTTGATCAAGACAACTCTCACTCAAATTTCTC
>JACGDI010005651.1:146034-175289 GCA_014898725.1 Jacaranda copaia
TTAGAAAATCAAGACAATCAAATTATTTACAAAATATTTATCAAAATTCAAAAGAACACAATATTACACAAGAGCACCACAAGTTATAATTATTATAAATTATCTCCTTCTTTACCACAAGTCATAATTGATAATGTAAAATTTCAAATCCAAATCTAAGTTGAACATTAAATATAAGTATAAATAATAAAAGTCATAATTTAAAAAAATAAATTATTTATTTTAATTAAATGGTCGGGTTGATGAATATGGAATCTGAAACCCGAACCAAATGTAATCAAGTCTGATTAGATTTAACTAGATCAAACCCGATGACCTGAACCAATTAGATTGGTTCGGTTTGATTTGTCGGGTTCATCAATTGGGTTGATCCAATGAACATCCCTACCTATTAGTAGGTTTTGATGAAGCAACTAAATACACTTAGGGGGCCTTATAGTGTCCTTACACTAAGATAATTCTAAGTATAATTTAGTCGAAGGTGTGAAGGTATAGCCAATTACCTCTGAGGATGACTTATAGTAGGCTTACGCGTGGTGACCATGAACTCCACAAAAGCCATATAGTGGATTTATGCCAAAGTGATTCAAATAAAGGTGTGGCCACTTACCTCCAGAGAATATTTATGATGAGCTTTGCATAGTTGCCACATAGTCTAGGAGCTGAATTATAAGTTTCTGCCAATGTAATTCAAATAAAGGTATTGTCACTTACCTTAATGGAGGATTTTCAATAGGCTTCCACACGGCGAACACATACACTTATGAGAGCTATATAGTGGCTTTTTACCAAAATCATCTAGAAAGATGTATCAGCACTTTCCTTTAGGAAGAATTTATGATGAGCTTATGTGTGGCTACCATGTACTCTCAATGGAGACATTAGTAACTTTCCACCAAAATCATTCAAAAGGATATGCTGCCATTTAAATTTGGAAAAAATTTATGGTAGGCTTATATGCAACTACCACGTACTCCCAAGAGAGCCATATAGTGGGTTTCTACCAAAATCATTAAGAAAGAAGTGCCACCACTTACCTCCATGGAAGATTTATAGTAGGTTTATGTGCAACTACCACGTCCTCTCTAAAGACTCTTGTAGTAGGTTTATGCCAAAGGCTATTCACATCAGTGCCTTCCTAATGTTTAAGGAGTCTCCTCTAGCTAGTCCCCCTAAAATCACTGAGATGACACCAATTGTAGGTAGGTACTCCACATGCATTGATGTTGTTGGTCCTTAGGTTGTAGATGATGGTAATTGTCAGTGGTCCTCACTTTCTCTAGCTCCTAAGCCCCTCTTGGGACTACTTTGCCTCTGTGCCCCCATACCCTTTGAAGTGTCCTCTCTCAATCAACCCTCTCAATTCCATTCTTCAGGTGTCTATGTTCTTTAGTAGTGTTTTCACGGTCCTAGTGGAAGTGAAACCACTTGTCGGATTTCTCTTCTTTGGATCCTTCGTTGTCTTCTCACGGCAATGCTATAGTTTAGATCTCCCTTCATCTCACTTCTTGTTACTGTTGTTACTCCCTTCATCTCCCATCTTGTGTTTGCCAGTGTCTTGAGAGTCATAGCTTCCTCGATTCCAATGTACTTTTTTGCGCAAACAACGAGCTCCTTTAGAGTTGCAAAAGTGGAATAAACTTTTGGACTTGTGCTGAAACGAAAATTTGTTAATAATATTTCTCGTACCTAACTCAAGTGCCATAATAAAGAACTCATATGACAATGGAATATCATCTTAAGAAGTGGGTATGAAGCACGCTCAAAAATTCAGCAACTTAACCAATTCAAGTCAAATCATATACAGTAGTATCTTATGGGCAAATTAGATTTTTTTTCTTCCCTTCTCTCAATTGGGCGACGAGTGGAAAAGACCTCCATTTTCATGTAATGATTTGTCAAACCACCCGTACTTACCTTAAGAAAAGTAATTTAATACGAAGAAATCAATGGATAAGATTATCCTAATTTATTTGTTCTTGTTGAGATGGATAGAATATATAGTCTAATCAAGTTTAGGTATAGTGGAATTTCACTTCGACAAGACTAAACAATCAAAGGTACTGGAGACAACATATAGACTTGGATAAAAACTGGAGTTAAGGATGAAATTTAGATAAATATATATATATATATATATATATAATTTGATTATCCAATAATTTGATTATCAGATCCAAAGAAATATAATAAATCTTGTAACATAGTCCATAAATGAAACTAATACTAGGCAAGTATATCTTTGATTGTAATGGAGCTCAAGAAACATGATTACTAAGTAATAAAAGTAACAGTACATGTTATAATATATATTTATTTATTTATTATTATTTTTCTTAGGGAAAATTTTCACTTTTAGAAAATATTGCGAGTAAGTCATTTATATGCTTCTTGATAAACAACACTTTCAGAATCAATGAAAAAAATTTTTAAAAAAAATGTTAAAGAAACTAATTGGTGTGATAAGTAAAACTATCCCTTAGCAATATAATTCGATAGTGTTTAATAATTATATTGTTAAATAATAGTAACCAATTATCACTCACTGTTTGCAGTGAAATGTCCAGCAAACCCCTAAGCCTGAGAGGGTGCGGACTCGTTGAGTTTAAGACTATTCAGGAAACGGACCAAACAGTTTCCTCATTTTATGGATCAAAGACTCCTAACTTGTGGAAAAGTTTGACGACCACCACAATTTTACGTCTGAAGTACTCTGAACTGATGATGGGTAACTTTCACGAAAATAATCATGCAGCTATGCTATTCTGTTGGGTTAAGTCATCCGTGGAACACCTAAGGTTACATTTGGATAAATCAGGAATTTAAATTTAGAAAAATTAGAGAAAAGAATTTTAGGTTATAATTCCAACATCAAGTGAGTTCCAACTTAGATCATGTATTAAAGAATTTAAATTTATTTATTCAAGCAAACTCACTTAATATTATTGTTATAAATTCGAAATTCTTAAATGCAATTGTAACATAAGTTAATTCTACACATGATTTGGATAACAAAATTTTTCTCCTTTTTTTGGTGGGTCGGAATATTTGATATTTTAAATCATAACATGCATTTAGAAGACAAGATTATATATCCTTTCCTAACGAAACAAATATTCCGGCAATCGTACAAGATAACACTATATAATTAGGTATTGTAAACATATATTAATTAGGGAAAACAATATGCCAAGAGATGACGAACTAAGCAGCATCGGTTTGATGATTCGAGGACCACATTATGCCCGAATACTTGTAGTTCAAGTGATATCAGCCTCCCCTTATTATGTAAAAGGTCTTGTGTTTGATTCAAAATGGACTCATTGTACACTTTGTGTGCATTGTTTGTAGTTCGTACTTTAATTTGTTTGACTTAAGAGTAGAATAATATTAATTTGTTAAAATGAGAAAAAGTTCATCATTTGTAATACTCCCTCTTAAAAAAAAGAGGACCACATTATAAGTTTGTAGAATAAAATTAATTATGGGTGGAGCGTAAAAAGTAAAACATGGATCATATTGTAATTATCAATCTTTAATTTAATACCCGAGTTTGGCTGACAAAATTATTTAGGATGACTGCGACAGTAATTTTAAATAACCATTTCTTTTTTCGAATATTCTTCTTCCTTCTGCAAAATTTCACCAAAAACTAATAAAATAAAATATTTTTAAAGATAAAATTATTTCTCAAAAGATACAAACTTAATAAGTTCTAATGAGTTATCAATTACAAATTAAAAAGTATTTAAACATATAGTGTTTCATATGTAGAGACTAGAAATATTTTTAAATTAATTCAAAAAAATTTAAATAATATATATTTAAAATCATTACACAGAAAATGCCCATTAACTTATTAAATTTTGAACTAGTACATATAATTTTAGCTTATTTTAATTACTTACCATAAAACTAAATAAGTGCTTAAACACAAATAGAATTTCATATTTGATAACTAGAAAACCTACTAATTTCAAAATTTAGATAAAAAAAATTATTTGAATTACTTTATTTTCGTATTTGGCAAATCATAAAGTAAATTAAAAGATTGAAGGAACATAAAAAACCATTTCTACTATTACTCTAATCTCCATAGAACAATCCACAAAATCAAAAAATTTAAATACGCACAAAATGTGAAAACACCAAACAATATGAATAACATCATCAAATCACATCAACATAAATATGATAAGCATAGCTACTAATGTAGCATCGTCCAACCATTTGGCATCTTCACCTTCCAAATTCAAGGTCTGCACCTTGAATTTGACGAGATATGTAAACATTATATTAGAGAACTGATAGAAATTATATAAAGTAACGTAGGATAGATTTTGCTCTAAAAAAGGATTTCAAAATTGAATGTGCAATTAAAGAAAAATATAAATTCTAAGAGTCGCAAGACCCTTGAATAGGCGCATATTTATCTGGCAAGAATGATTTTTCTCAAACTCATCTACTAATTAATAGTTGATGATAGTGAGAGCAACCCTAAGATCAATAAAAGAGCCCTACAAGAAGAAGGCAAAACCCAGAACTAGTAAGTAAGAAGGAGTTGGCATAAATTAATTGTTTGCCATCATCGATACGAAATTATGTTTGAATTTGACAAGCAGTTTTATATAAATGTTGATAAATTTGCTTCGAACTTACGACTTCAAGTAATGTTTTAAATAGATAGTTAGGTGTTGTGAAGGAAAATATTAGTTTAATAGTAAAGAACAAAGTCTAAGGACTGGTTGATTTTTGTATAGGTGTGAGTTCATCGAACATCGAAAAAAAAAATATATATATATATATATATATGATTTCTAGAGGTCAATTTAAAGCACAAGAGATGATTGACAAGTGGAATGCTCAACTAAGGGCAAGCTATTTGTGTCTAAAAAATAAAGATGCTGAGTTTTCAGAATATGTCCTCCGATCCCTAAATAATGAGATTTGCATCAATTCGCCAATACACTAACCTACCTATGGTTGCCAATTTTGTCTGCATTTGTCTTGGATGGTGGAAGTTGAAGTCACTAGATAAGGAGTGCATGGGGAAATCTATAAGGATATATTTGTCTAATAAGTTCAAGAGTTGGATCAAAATAGCAAAGGTTGTTGATTGAAAAGTTTCATTTTTGAACTCGTCAAAGTTGTAGTGTTATTGATTTTATTGTGCTATTACTTTGATAAGCTTAATGATGGTCGAGTAAGATCACTAAATATATATCAAGATAAATAGCAAAACTTAGCTGTCAATAATATATGGGCAATAATGTATAACTAGGACTAAAACGAATATGTTACCTTTTAGAAATACATGATTGTTAGAGGACATCTTTGGAGCATCGGGCCTCCTTAGAGGACTAGAGGGTGTTCGCCTAAACTTAAAAAATTTTATAAGTTCCTCCATCTTATAAAATATTTTTATAACTTATAAGATGCTAGATCTTTTTTTAAAAATAAGTGCTTAAAATGTTTAGATAAATTAAGATTTTTGAACTTATATGATGCTAGTAATGACAATTTTGTGACTAATATGATTAAAATTTAGAGGCTTGTTGAGATTTTAAAAATAAGTTAGGAACTCTTTACTTTTTTAAAAAAGCTTACAAGTTCCTAAAATTTAATTTTAGGAGCTTATAAGCAGTGCTTATAATCCCACCCAAATACCCTCTAACCATACTTACACTAGATTTTATTTCACCTTTGAGAATATTGTGCATAATTTTTGATCGCTTATTCTTCTCTGGTGAGCCTTCATGTGAAGGTATATTCTAAAGCATATAATAGTACGACGTTACATAAAATTTGGCTCTTGTAGCATATGAAAATATATTGTGATTAATGAGATATTCGTGCATTCTCATTAAATTTTTGAGATATGAAACGTTCACCTAACTTTGATTCAACTCTTCCACAGGCAATACTTGGCTATGGTAGCAAGCAGGATAAAGTATAAAGATTATGTTACAAAACAAGATTTACAAATGATTGCCTTTGCATTTGGGTAGTGAGAAAAGTTAATATATGTAATTTGATAGTTTTATCTTAGTTTGAAGATTAAAATAACGTCATTAATAATCCACCACAACATATGTCCAAACTTCATAAAAGTTTTTAACATAGTTAAACGTATGAAGTACTAGAAGATATTTAAAGATTAATTGTTTGGTGGTATATAGGTTAGACGCTTAAAAAGGACTCAACCTGGGTCCATATGGTGTTAAGGAGGAAATTTTGGTTCATGTTTGAACTTGAGTTCAAATTGAGAACTTCCAGTATGTCCAACTAAACCTCCCGAACCTTATTGTTTCGTAATACATTTATTTTACTTTATCATATTATATAATTGATGAGGTTGAAAGTCGTTTTATAGTGAAAGGGTACTGTTTGGGGTAGATCCGACCGGATAGGTCGAGTAATCCAATTGATGTTTTTCTTGAGATTTGAGATCTGCAACAACAATACACGTTAAACTAACCGAGGTGCCCCCGGCTAAGGCACTCCCCCACTCAAGTCAGTTCTGGTCGAAGTATGATAATCGAACAAAATATTGAGAGCTTATAGTATATTTAGTATTATCTGGAGCGTGGTTGGCTATGAGGTATTTATAGCATTTTCCTAGTATGTGATTTGTCAAAAATGCCCCTATCAGATGCATTGGGCTTTAGTTCTTGCCAGGGGGTTGATGATCATTCCAAATCTCGATAATGTTCCAGGTGGTTCTATCTCCTATTTTTCGGGTGAACAGTACCTCTGCTAGGCGCCTCCTTGTCAAAAGTGGTGGTAGAGTTGGTGGCAGCAACTGTACCGGCTGTCACACACCGTTAATGCGAAGGCATGCTGCCTATTAGAGTAATAAATATGGTGTGGATCTGAGTCGGTGTCAGGGCGAGTCAGGTCGATATAAATCGAGCAGATCTGGCTAGTCAATTACGGAGATGGTAGAATACGCTAGAACGGATAAAGCTTCTTGTCGAGTGCAGTCGATTATAATATACTCAACCAAATAATTATTATTAAATAGTTTAGTCCAGAACTAATGTTGGGCCTATTGGATTAAATGGGCCTCTTGGGCTATCCTATATCATGAGTCCCTTCCACTCGTATACCTGATCAAGCTTGTTGACAAGTAGGAGCAGGGAGTACTTTAGTGGTTGTCCATATTTGATCAAAATTTTGCTAAATCGACCAAGGTTTTTGAATTCTTGACCAAGGTTTTTGAATTCTTAACCAGGGTTTGTGGTGGTTTTGCTGCATTTAATGCATCAATTACTTCGCAGAATACAAAGCGTATGGAGGCAGGGTGTAATTGTAATTGACAATTAGGTTCCCGCTCACAAACACCTATAAATAATGGGGATATATGCCTTTATTTATACTTTTGTTGAATCTATATCTGGTCAAATCCCTGGCTTTGAAGTTCTCCAACTTTTATGTGCTTAGAGCTTGCCAGATATTCACTGTAAGTTACTCTGCCCATTTATTTTTTTCCCCTTTTCTTTTGCGAAAAAATATCTACCAGTTCCAATAGCAAGGATACTAGGTCCGAGAGTATGTCTTATCAGGGGGAGACTGGGGGATAAAAGTACATTTGAAACCTCTCGTGAGAGTGAGCTAGGTAGTTCATCAAGTGATAACTCAAGTTCAAGCAGTTCCAGTAGCTTAAGCGATGTGTGGGTTGTTTCTGAGGGTGATACTGGCCCGAGTGATGTTCTTCCAACCCGAGGATGACTGTTTACCCCTGACCATTATACAAAAATAGCTTCCAAAATAACCTGTACCAACCTAATACGAATTAGGGCAATATACCATATCCCCGAGGAGAATGAACTATTAGTGCTAGGGGCTCAGGGTAGAATGCATCGACCTACCCGAGGGTGTATAACGGTATTTGAGAAAGGATTAAAATGTGGCCTTAGGTTTCCCCTTGCGCAAGCGATAGTCGACCTCCTAATGGGCCTGGAAGTTTGCATAACCCAATTGCTTCCCAACTATTTCGTCATACTATACAGTTTTGCCGTGCTAATGCATTTATATAATCAACCCGCCTCCTTTGCTAACTTTTCAAATTTATTTCATTTACCTATGTTGCAGAAGTTGGGTAGTATTGAAGAGTCTAGTTTCTACTACTTGACTGCTCGACCACACTAAAAAATTTTAGTATCCCCTGCCTTTTCTTACAGCTAAAAGTGGAAAAAATATTTTTTCTATGTTCGGGGGCCAGGGGTTCTTACCATTCCGAGGGGTTAGTGGAGAAGGCCTATGGAGATGCTTGGGAACCAAACACCTAGTTGGCCTAACATGTTCATCAAGGATTTAGTTTGATTTGGACATATGGAGGTCCCAGTTCTAACTGAAGAAAGGTGCTTGGTATTAGTTGGCTTATCGCCAGCCCAACTTAACCTACCTACGGACAATCAACTAGGTACAGATTCTTGTCGACTATTTTAATTATGATTACTCATCTTTCTGCTCAACTCTGATGTTTGCTTGTTTTGTTTGTGCCTACAGATTGAGAAAAAGTAATGGCCTACAGTCAAACTAAAGCCCAAGCCAGAGCTCTAAGAAATGAGAAACGCCGCCAAGCTGCTACTGCTCGATGAGAAGGAGCTCCTACAGAACCAGTGGGCTCGACACGATCAACGTCAACTCTTCTACCTTCACAAATTGAACAGGCATCGAAAACCCAGTCTACTCGCTGGGAGGAGCTTATTCCCAGTAGCCCCATGGGTCAAAGCAAAAGGCAAATGATCGAGTAGGAAGACTCAGCACCAAAAAGGTTGTAGAGGGTAAAGAGAAATAGAAAGCTACAACAGGCTATGACCTGTTTGAAAAGCCCAGGGATGGAGTATTATTCCAACTCCCTCAGCTGCCTCCTCCCTAATTCGCCACTGACCAAACTCAAGAAATAACTGACTCAACCTCTATTATCTAGGGAGGAATGACTGGCAGCAATACTTTGAAGTAGCTGACGTTAGGGCTTTTTGTAGCCGACCAGTGAAAACTGATGAACCTCAGTCAAGTCAGGACTCTCCAGGCATTGTCGTATCACTGTAATATGATAAGCACAAGGTTGATAATTCTCATCGAATTTCTTTTTTGTTATAGCATTGTAGAGTATTATCCTTATATTCTAGGTGGGACAACTGGGCTACAATATTTTTCATCGATCTGAACTAGCGCTGGCGAATAAAGAAGAGTTGCAAGAAAGAGAGGATATGGAAACCCTTAAGGTGTAGTTGGAGTCCTCCCAACTCCAAGTCGAGCAATTGAATAAAAAAGTGGCCGATCTGTAGAAATAACTCAACTCCAAAGATCAGCAATTGGTCAAGGCAGTCAAAGAGTGGAGTCGAATGGACTCCATAATGAAGAAGGCCTACTTAGACCTGTAGGTAAGCTTTACTTTTGGTTGGGCTTAAGGCCGTGCAGAGATGACCAATGAAATGAAGGAGGCCTTCAACCACCATCTTCCAATGATGTGACACGAAGTGGTCAAATAATTTATCCTTAGCTCTGCTTTTCAAGATGTGAGCGTGATCACGTCCCTTGACAATGCTTATGAAGCCTTCCATAGGGCTATAAAATAGCTCGAGCACCTGGGATATGCTTTTTGACCTAAAGACAAGAGTAGGATAAGCCCTGCACAGAATGAGAACTAGAGCCTTATCCCAACCCTAAAGAGGGTGGAGTCAAGCAGGCACTAGAGATAGAAGCTGCGATCGCTGCACCGAATGAGCCATTGGCTGAAGCTTAGAAGAAAAAGATCGAGGTCAACGTAAGGTTAGAATATTTGATTGAGGAATTCGCATTCGCTGAGGACCTTATGGTGCAGCTGAGGGAAGAAGAGATCGATGTGGCGCAGTACATGTTGTGCTCAACCAACTTCATAAGCAATGTCATGGGGCCTTTCAAACCACCTTGAGCTATTTCACCCCTCGTGTGTACGATGCCAAAGCCGAACTTTGAATAGCCTAAGGGCGACCAAGCGAGGACAAGCCATAATTAAATTGGCCTTTCTACAATCATTTGTCTTTTTTTTTCGATGTAATGATGATCAATTAGTTGATGAATAAAGGTTGGTTTTCATTTCAATCTTGTTACGTTAAAGATAACTGTTGAATCTCATCATATCCAATTCGATTGTATTAATAATGTGGAGAATACCTGATAAAATATTTGGTTATCACCATCATAATGAAGAAAATTTAACAACACTGTTGTCGACTTGATCGACTCTGATTAACATTGTCTATTACGTAGTAATTTGTTTGCGTAACTGCATCATCAATTTTCAATACCTCTTAGTCGACTACTGGATTTGGGCGGACAATTGTACAAAATTATCATTTTGTCAACTATAGGGTCGATAGGGTCGACATGAGTCCGTTAGCTTTGATGCTATTTATCTGTTGACTATGAGGTCGATGAAATGTGCATTGCTGCTTGGAGCTGCTAATTCGTCAACTATGGGCTCGACTATGGACTTGGCGACATGAAACTACTTGAGTAGCAATGAATGGCTGCTTATTCATTGACTACGGGGTCAACCAGGGACTTGGTAGCATGAAGCCGCTTAAGTGACAGCGAGGGACTGCTTATTCATTGACTACGAGGTCGACTAAAATCTTTACAGCGTGAAAATGCTTAAGTGGCAGCGAGGGGCTACTTATTCGTTGGCTATGGGGTCGACTAAAATTTTGGCGGCATGAAAATGCTTAAGTAGCAGCGAAGGGTTGCTTATTCGTCGACTACGAGGTCAACTTGGGTCTTGGCAGCATGAAGCCGTTTGATTATAACAATGCCTACAAATTATATCAATATTGTTGAAATTTTATTCAAGCCGAAGGACTTCAAAGATAAGTACAACATCTTTTGAAATGTAAAATTTCCTGAGGTAGATGGCATTTCACGGGCGAGGGAGTTCTTCTTCTTGCATATTGGCTAGTTTATAGGCATTATGCTTTGATACTTTGACAACGGTATATGGTCCTTCCGATTTTAGGGCGAGCTTGCTAACATTCTTGGAGACTTCTACTTTCTTGAGGACAAGATCTCTGACCTTAAAATAATGCAATTTGAACCCTTTATTGTAGTTCTCAACCATTTTTGACCTATAGCGCTGTATAGTATTATATGCTTCTTGGCGACGCTCATCAATAGTTTTGAGGTCGAGTTTCCTCTCTAACGTGTTTCTAAGTGGTTGGAAATGAATGACTTGAGCCGTGTGTTGGATTAGCTCTAAAGGGATGACTGCTTCAGACCTATAAACTAAACTGTATGGGGTATGACCAGTGGTTGTTCGAGGAGTTGTCTTGTATACCCATAACACGCTGGGTAGGTCATCTATCTAATTTGAGCTAATGTCCTGTATTCTGGCGTTCAGATGGTCGGAGATTGTTCTATTGGTTACCTCTATCTGACCATTTGATTGAGGATTGACTACTGAAGTAAAGTGTTGTGCGATCCCAAGGCGTCGCACCAGTCTCTAGTGCTTTTGCTCTGAAATTGAGTGCCATTATATGAAATAAGAAATTTAGGCAGACCAAAATGGCAAATGATATTTTTCCATATAAAACTCTTGATGGCTATATCTGTTATCTTAGGAACAGCCTCAGCCTTGATCTATTTAGTGAAATACTCAACTACGATAATTATAAGTTTTTGCTGCCCCATTGATTTTGCCAACGAGCCCAAAATATCAATTCCCCACTGATCAAATGGCCAAGAAATTTGGACATTAACCATTGGCACTGTGGGTTGGTGTGGCAAATTTGAATAGACTTGACATGACGTACATTTGCATGCAAATCCACCGAGTCTTTCAACAATGTTGGCTAAAAGTATTTGTACTTGATTACTTTGTGGGCCAAGGATCTTCCTCTAGAATGGTTGCCACACATACTTGTATGAATGTCATGTAATACCTCTAGAGCCTGATCGCGGTCTAGGCACCTCAAGGGGTACCAGAGATTGGCCTCTAGTACAACCGACCATGTTCATCAAGTGAAAATTTGGAAGCTTGACCTCGAAGGCGTCGAACCTCATTTCTATTCTTGGGGATGGTGCCTTGGCTTAGATATAATTTTATCGGAACCTGCCAAGAAACGGCCGACTCTTTGATGCTCATTATCAATTTTTTCTCGTAAGGTCCAATTAATGGTTTATCAAAGACTAAAAATGTGATCTTTCTATCCCTTGTCCCCCTGGTGGAATTGGCAAACTTTGAGAAGCATCTGCCTGCTCATTCTCAGATTGAGGAACCTGATTAAAGGTAAACCGTTTGAATGACTGTTTCAACTTTTTCACTTCAGCCAAGTACCAGCTCATTGTCAAGTCCTTGGTTTCAAAATTTTCATCGATCTATTCAGCTACTAATTAGGAGTCTATAATTGCGATCAGGTGTTTGACCCCTTGCTCGAGCGCCATTCTCATCCCCACGAGAAAGGCCTCATATTTTACCTCATTATTTGTGATTGCATAATCCAATTTTATTGCAAAATTGTATTCTTCTACATTTGGGAAGTAGAGAGCAACCCCTACTCCTCCACTGGATGTGGTCAACAATCCATCAACGTGCATGGTCCAAATGAGAAAGGCTTCAAAATTCTTTTCAAACAGGTCAACTCTTTGGACAATAAAGTTAGCCAGGACTTGTGCTTTAGTGGTTGTTAGAGGCTGAAAAGTAATATTGAATTCTCCTAATTCGATTGCCCATTTGGTCAATCTTTCAGATGTATCCGGCTTGGTCAATACTTGCTTCAACGGTTGGTTGGTCAGCACTATAATAGAATGAAACTAGAAGTATAGTTGCAATTTTTGAGCCGTAGTCACTAATGCTAAGGCAAATTTCTCGATCTCTAAATAATTATGCTCCAAGTCGTTGAGTGACTTGCTGCAATAGTAGATCAATCAATAGCTGCCATCTTAGGTCAAGATCACTACTGAGCTGATTGATGCTGCGAAGACCGCCAAATATACTTGGAGTACTTCTCCCAATTCAGGTTTTGCCAATATGGGGGGTGAGGCTAAGTACTATTTCAGCTCAATTAATGCTCGATCACACTGCCTAGTCCATTGAAAGCCCAATTTCTTGGCATTTATAAGAATTTTGAAAAAAGATAAACTTTTGTCGGCCAATCTTGCAATGAACCTCCCCAAAGCTATAATCTTCCCAACCTAACTCTGAAAATCTCGGACTGTTCTCAGAGGGATGACGTCGAGAACTACTTAAAATTTCTGTGGATTCGCCTCAGTAGTCCTTTGGCTAACCATGTAGCCCAAGAAGTTTCCTCCACGGACCTAAAATGTACATTTGTTGGGGTTCAACTTTAAACCAAAGGCTCTCAAAATTGCAAAAGTATGACTAAGGTCGAGCAAGTGATCTTGAGCATTTTCTATTTTCACAATCATGTCATCGACGTAAACCTCCATCGATTTCCCAATTTCATCTTTGAACATAAAATTAATGAGCCACTGGTAAGTTGCTCCGATATTTTTCAATCCAAAAAGTATGACCAGGAAACAGTATAGCCTATTAGAAATAATAAATGAGGTTTTATTCCTGTCTCGAGAGCCATGAAAATCTGATAATAACCTTGAAATGCATCCATCGTGCTTAATAACTCACAACCAGTAGTTGAATCAACTAATAAATCTATTCAAGGTAGGGGGTAAGGATTTTTAGGGCATGCTTTATTTAAATTTATAAAATCATTACACATCTGCCATTGCTCCTCATTCTTTAGGACTAGTATAACATTATAAAGCTAAGAGGGATATTGAATTTTTACAAATCACCTGCATCTAGGAGTTTCCTAACTTTCTTCTTGATGAGATATATCCTCTCCACATTAAATGTCCTCATCTTCTATCTAACTGGTTTGTATGAAGGGTTGATATTAAGGCGATGCACAATGATATTGGGGTTGATTCCCTGAAGGTTGGATGCCTTCCACGCAAATACATCAATATTGTTTCTCAGGAAATCAACCATAAGACACTCCAAGTAGGGGCCCATGTCTGTTTTGATTTGGGTTTTCTTGTTGAGGTTTCCCTGCTCGAGCTCAATGGTCTTAAATTCCCCGACAGACTCCACCCTAGTGTCTTTCAACTTTCGCTTCTTATCAGCCTTGGTTTTTCAGGCTCCGCTACAGGGACATCCCCCAAAGTCTTCAGTTGCGGTCGAGTCTTCTACTCACTTGGCTCAACCAAGATGTTGTAGCATCTCTAGGCCTCTTTCATATTATCGCAGAATTCATTAAGGGCGGGTCGACCTATGATGATGTTGTAAGCAAATTGGGCATCAACCACAAAGTACTTCACCATCGAAGTTCTCCTTCGAGGAGCCTCTCCAAACGATGTTAACAAGTTGATGGACCCTTTTGATATGATCTCTGACCCCCAAATCCGACCAGTGGTGTGTGCACAAGTTCAAATTTCAGCTAACCCATATTCATTCTTTTCAAGGTGGAGAGAAAGATGATATTGGCCGAGCTGCCATTATTGACTAAGACCTTGCACATTTCAAAGTTGGCAATCTCAACAGAGACTACCATTGGACAGTCTATTTTATGATCGATATTCCTGCCCTTGAAGTGGGATAAGTCTCTGTCAGTTAATGAGATAGGCTCTGCACTCGTCGTAAGGTGGAATATTATCTCGACGGGCAAGGCTTTCATTGACTCAGCCTCCTCTGGGTTTGCCTTCGAGCAGACTTTAAGTCCCTCCTAGTAAGACCTCCTGCAATCATGTCAATCACTCCTCTGATGGGTGGATTATCCTCATGGGCGGGTTTCTTTTCTTTATCCTTACTTCTAAAGCTAACCGATCTTTCTCTACAGGGAGTCCGATCAGTTTCGTCCCCTTCAACCTGAGTGTTCATGGCCCTGTACTTCTTGAGATGGCCCTACCTGATCAATCTCTCGATCTCATCTTGGAGGTTGAAGCACTCATCTGTGTCACGCCCCTTCTGCTTGTGAAAGTGACAATATTTTTTAGATTTTTTCATTGCCTTAGTCTCCGTCAACTTTCTTGATTTCTTGAGAAGGTTATTATGTTGGATGGCATACAGAACCTCCCTCTTTGGGATGTTCACAGGTGTATAGTCGTGGAAATATTTTATAGGAGACCAACCTCATTCTTTGTGTTTTTGGTTGTCTCTCTCTTTCTTTTTCTTATTGACCTCAGAGGATCCAAACTTGAGCCTATTTATTTTCTCTTGCGTCATGTACCTCTCGACTAGGTTGAGCAACTCCTCCATCAACCTAGGGCGTTCACGCACCAATGCATTGGCACATTCCTTGTGTCTGAGCCCCATGAATAGTACGTCTATCAAGAACTCAATTCTAGGGTTATCTATCTTAAGGAACTCTATGTTGAATCTGGTAAAGAAATCATGGAAGGACTCCCCCTCTCTCTGCTTGACAGTATGGAGATGGGTGTGGGGGAGTTTCGCCTTCCTCCTACTAGCAAATTAGTACAAAAATTTATCGCACAACTAGTCATAAGAGTAAATCAATGATGGCTTGAGCTTTATAAACTAGTCGAGTGCGATGTTTTAGAAGGTGGTCACCAATATTTTGGCATAGATGTATTCATTGTGTCCATGCAACTGCATCATGTGTTCAAACTGCATTAGGTGCTCATTGCGGTCTATCGAGCCATCATATCTCAATAGACTGATTGGGACCTTTGCGTTGACAGCAATGTGCTTATCGACAATATCTTGGATGAAAAGAGATCCTCTTTCCCAACAAGTCTCTGAGGGCCCTTTGGGTTAGGCGCTCTTTTGATATTTCTCCTTGAAATATTATCGAGGCGTCTATTCAACTGTTGGACTTGATGGGACATTTTCTCCCATTCCTCTTGATCCTCCAAAGTAGCATTTCGATCGAGGCCTAGCCTAGCATGCTTAGCCCTATCGCACTGCGGGGCTTGAATGGGCCGGGCTACAAGGTCCGCAGATTCTCCCATGTCTTTGCAGTAGTCACACTTGGAGCGTTCGACCTTATCTTTCATGGTAGGTGGGTGACCACTTGAATGCCTATTCAGCACGGCGGACAACTGGGCTGAGATTTAAGTGAATATTTACTCGCTTATCAGCTGCATTAACTAAGGTATGATTAATGTCACCACTTACTCTTGAGGGGCACTAGGGCTTAGAGCCTGTGCACACTTTGCTGAGGCAAAAGGGAAGGTGGAGATGCGGATCTCTTATTCTCCTCCTTTCCTAATGTAGCTCTGCATGTGTTCACCATTTTCTCGTTGCAATCTCAAAGGGTTCCCACAGACGGTGCCAAAAATGGTGAGGTTGAAGGGTCGTTTATAGTGAAAGGGTACTATTTGGGGTAGATCCAACCAAAGAAGTCGAGTATTCCAATTAATGTTCTTCTCGAGGCTTGAAATCTGCAACAGCAACACAGTTAAACTAGATGAGGTGCCCCCGACTAAGGCACTCCAATGCTCAAGTCAGTTCTAGTCAAAATATGATGATCGAACAGAATATTGAGAGCTTATAGTGTATTTGGCATTATCTAAAACGTGGTTGATTATGAGGTATTTATAACCTTCTCCTGGTGTGTGAGTTGTCGAAGATGCCCCCATCAAATGCATTAGGCTTTAGTTATTGCCAGGGGGTCGATGGTCATTCCAGATCTCGATACTATCCAGGTGGCTCCATCTCCTGTTTTTCAAGGTGAACAATACCTCTAGTAGACGCCTTCTCATCAAAGATGGTGATAGAGTTGGTGGCAGCAATTGTACCGAGTGTTACGCACCATTAATGCAGAGGCATGCTGCCTGTCAGAGTAATAAATGCGACATAGATCTGAGTCAGCGCTGAGGTGAGTCATGAGATCGATATAAATCGAACAAAGCTGGCTGGTCAATTACGGAGATGGTAGAATATGCTAGAACGGATGAAACTTCTTGTCAAGTGCAGTCGGTTACAATATATTCGACCAGATAATTGTTGTTGAATGGCTTAGTCCAGAACTAATGTTGGGCCTATTGGGTAGTTCAAAACTGATGTTGGGCTAAATCGATCATTGGGCTATCACATATCAATAATCATACAACATATAATTTGAAATGACCTCCTAAAGAGAGTAGTTGAACGAGGTTTCTTATGTCATCTCTGAATGAGCTTTTTTTTTTTTTTTTTTTTTTTTGTTCTCTTTGAAACTCCAAATTATATACTAAAATGTAAGTTAGATGACATTATTTTATATAAGATTTCTTAATGTCTAGGAAATACAAAATGCTTATTATAAATATATTTATACTAAAAAAATTTATTTTTTATAGTCTTTACTTTTTTACTAAATATATTAAAGATCTTATGTTCATATTTTGTCTTAAATTTTCGATTTTGTTGACACGACCCTACAGATACAATGGCACAACTGCTGTAGCTAACTTTGGCAATGGTGTTTATCTATGGGCAAAGCACAATTGCAACGGGGGTCTTAAAACAACGTGATATTGGGCCCATATTGGATCCCTTGAAAGAGGCGGAGACAGAAGAGACTAGGGCCATCATGCATTGAATTTTAATTTTAATTTAATTTAAATTCAATCCGAATTTTGAGATTTTAATCAATTAAAATATTAAATAAATCAGATTTAATTACAAATATCCATAATTCGAAATAAATGAATTGGATATAAAATTGAACCATTCAATTCATTAAAAATTTGAATCCAAATTTTTTAATAATTTTTTTTAATGAATACTTTTATATATAATATTAATAAAAAATTTAAACTAAAATATTTATATTATATTGGCCTATTGTCGATATTAATGCTATATTTTGTCATTAATATTGAGTCTTCATCTAAAAATAAGAGATACCGAAAAAATATCAAATATAATAATGTTACTTATGTATTAACATAATGTTCTATAATTATTTAATATTCGAATATTTAACTTTTAGATCAATAGATGATTAAAAAATTATTAAAAATTCAACTAACATAAATTTACTTTATAAATACAATATTTTTATACAATTTAAAAGGATTAAAAGAAAGAAAAAATATAAAATGGTATCACCTTTCTATCATATTTTAAATATCTATTGAATTCGAATATAATACTAACTAACAAAGATCCTATAGATATCGAGTCAAGTTTGGATATAAATTTTGATATGAATTCGAATTCAAATATAACTAATCCAATCAAAATCTAACCCATTAACAACCGTGCCCGACACCATGAGTACATAGATAAGTAAAGGGATTACTGAGAAACACTGTCCATTATTTCATTTCTGGGAAACTCAAATTCTTGTAAGGAGCCATTATCAACTGTATGCATCAACAAAATCACTCTCTAGTTCCGTTTCTGAATAAGAAATCACTGTGTATTTGAATTTGAGTTTAATATTGCGGCAGCATTATTAATTCATCCAGATGAATACCTTACTAGAATTCACAAAGGAAATAACTACCTAACATCAATCATACTGGACTACAGCACAAATGCTAGTCCCTGTCATTGTTTTACATCATTCTGCACGCTTCTAAGGAAGGAAAACTGCATTAGAACCATTAAATTCCTTCTGTAATTTTCATTTTACCTGGTCCCAACAAGGTTGGAAGTAAGGCAAGTGAATTCCAATTCAAAAACTACCCCCAGCCTACCTGCAAACATGGGACCTGCTCCAAAAGGATTCCTTGTTAATCTAGTCCAGGACGCAATTTTCTCTTCCAGGCTCCAAGAATATGACTTCTCTGGAGATAAAACTGCACTTGTGTAGATCCAACAAAACGACATTCTTTTGTAATGATGAGTTCAAAAGCATGTTTTCATCACTGTTTTATGCCATATTTTGAGTGCAAACTACCAAGGATCTCAGCATTATCTGTAGTTGCCTTGCTGAACACTTCATCCCAAATCTTGAAAAGGTCTGTTTCAAATGAAATCCGAGTCTGTCAAATGTATTGCTTGTATACTGTTGATTTTAACTTCTAAATATGGCAAACTAGAATTGCATGAACTACTTGTCCATTTTCCACTCTTCAATTTTTATAATTAGTGCTATCAGATATATGGAAATGAAATTGATGCTCATAATAAAGGGATAGAGAGACGCCGAGTTCTATCTTTTCTCTCCCTTCTTCTAGTGGGCACATATGTTGTGAATTAAGCCAGCAATCTTACAAATTCAGCATCCCTTAGAGACTAGTCCAATCCATCAATTCAGGGTCCAGAAGTTAAGAACAAGTTCCCAAAGTAAGCAGCATCTCATCATAAACTGGTAATTATAACCCTTGCACCAACAAAAAATAAATAAATAATTAACTCAAGCTCTTCAAGCCTATATCCTGCTCCCACGCATCATTTTTCTTTGGTAGCTATCTCCTAGAGGTTCAAGTTTCTTGTTCCCCATGTTTGCTATCAGTGGTTCCAGGCTATAGAGATAAAATGAGATATCATGCAATGCTTTGCATTCCACACTGATAAGCGATGGAATTTAAAATTATGCAATGGGAGGCAAATTTAAAAAGCCAGACATGTCCATAACACAGTAAATTACATATATTATTCATATATACCTCAAGTAACAAAATTAAACTAATAGTGATGCAATTAAAGAGTCTAAAGTGATCAACCTGTCCAAATTCAATATATGCTTCAACCACTTAGGGAAAAACAAATTCATTTTAAAGCAAATAGCAATCAGCTCAAGAGCATAAATGAGATATATTAAAATGGTTATTGGAAGAAATATGAAGCACAACGAATTTCAATTAGTAGATTTATTAAAAATATAGTCACATTACTTAATCAAAACAAAGTAAGCAATTAAATAAGGCAGAAAAACCTAAGATCATAAGTTTCTTTACACACTAATTATTAATGTTTCTCTGTGCGCGTGCAAGTGCAAGCATATGATCAATCTCAATCAGCATAAGAAGAGATTGAATTTGTTTTTATACGTTATCTTATGGTTAATTAGTTGAAGAGAAACACATCAGTAAGCAAATCCTGCAGTAAAAGCATGGAATACACTATTACAGTTACATATGCTTGCATTGACATACCAGCCTTATCTGCAGACGAAAGGCACATGATGATCATCTCGAATCTTGGGACTTTTGTCAAATTCTGCAGGTATTCAACACCTAACGCCATGTCTTCCCTGCAAAACAAACAAACCATATGTACATCGTCATTCAGCTGAAAGAAAGGTTCCACCATATTCCATTGGAAGAATAGCGTCTTACATAAAAAAGGCGGCGATGCACCTAATGATGTCAACAAGTATTGGAGCTGACAGCGCATTTTTAAATATCCCAGGTAATGCAGTTGGTGAAGTCACCTGATTAGTGGAAAAGACAGATTCAGAGGACTAAAATGACGTACATAGTAAATCAGCACTTCTGTTCTTATTATTACTGAAATTGGTTCCATTAAGCTAATAGATATACATTTTACTCCCCAGTCAAAGCAACACAACTGTCAATTTGTGATGCCCAAATTTTTCCACTCCTCTAAGGGGAACAATGTCCATACTGGTATATGGATTTAAAAGTATCATTACAACTTAACAAGATTGATAAATAAAACAAACAGAACCAATAACATGGTATACTTTGACCTTCAATAAGTGAGCCTGTAAATCGCGGTCACCAGCCAGTCCACGCCAAGAAACCTCAAATTGATAGGCTGAATTTGGCGGAACAATAGTTTTTGCAGCTTTAGCCTTCGCAAGAATGGCAGCTTTAGCAGCAAGCTCTTGCACTGATGGCCTAAGCTCCTGCTTGCTATTTTTGAGCTTCCTCTGTGACAAGTTTGAACAGGGAACAACTCAGTAAGGGACTTGAGGTGGAGCAGGAAGTCTAGCACAGAGACACATTCTAGCAAGAGTTTGTGCATGCAACATAGTAGAATCTTACTCAACAGTGCAAAAACTCACATGATCAGACAAACTGTAACCAGTAAGATAACTTTTTCACTAAAACCCCGGGCATCAAAGTATTTGAGTTAACACTCCAGAATCTCCCAATAATCTTTCCGCCGATGAACATACTCGAATTGCTTACGAATAAGTTTTTCAGTTTTTTTAGTTTTTTTCATCAAAGAAAAAAAAAGAAGATTGTGTTATCATTGTGTTGTAATATGATTTTGACAACTTATATAGATCTGGTCAACATTTTCACTTTGATATCAGATGTCATAATTATATGGAATCAGGCCTTCTTCAGGGTCTTAGTTTAAAGTTGACTTATCACACTGAAAACTATACCTGTAAAACTGTATGGAACCCTGAATTCAGTTATAAGTTCTGCATATCTTCATTGGTTTATTTGCATTTCCATTCATTCAAGATATCAACTTCGGACCAACATCAATGAGAAAGGGAGCCATACAACTTATTAAAAGTTACACCAAGCAGAAAGTAGCCATAAAACCGATTAAAAGTTACACCAAGCAGAACGCCTATGCTTGCCATTCATAACTCAGAAAAGTTGTTTCATCATATAAGCTGGAATACAGCAAGCCTAGCGAAATTATGCAGCAAGAAAGTCCAGCATCCCCCTTGGTTTTCTAATTAGCAAGTTTAGCTCCCAGTGCCAGGTTGATTTTCTAAAAACACCTACAAGCGATGGACCCCCCGAATTGTTCCAAAGTTTCCAAGTTGCCCCTCTATATTTATATATTCTTTCTGGAACACTCCCCTGCTTTACTCTCATTGTGTTTTATTCATGTTCCACTTTCTGCATTGTCCACAAAAAGAGGTGGACAATAACAAAGTGTGTTCAAGCTACTTGAACATTTATAAACATTAAAAAGAAAATGTATTTTCTTGTTGCTGCATTGAGGAAAGAGAGGATTTCTTTCTTTTTCATTTTACATTCTTATTTATGCTTTAGATTCCTCCAGTGCAGAAAAAACAACAATGCATGATATCTAAAACAATAAGATGCAATCCTCAACATAAAGATATAAGAACGAAACTCCAAACTCACATAGGACCGATACAGTAAGAAAAGTTTGTCATCAAAACAAGATCTCATCACCAAACCTTAGCAGTCTCTGAGACAGTATCAGCATCAGATTCATTAATTCTCATACTGTTTCTTTTAATTTCCATGGATGTCTCAGCAGCAACTTCTCTACTATTATTACCCTGCCAAACGAATTTCCAGAGGTTTAATAAAATAAATAAATAAATAAATTAATTAATTAATTAATAATAATAATAATAAAGTTACACAGTCATCAAAGCCTAACAGAATCCCAACAGTAAAATGGCTATTTTGACTCACTATCCTTTTCATTCAAAGTACAACTCTTTGAAAGACATGATAGCAATTTAAAGAGAAAGTGACAATAATTTTATAGATCAGACTTCAGACCTTGGGATGATCTTCCAGAATCTCAGCCACTCTTCCTGCAGTTGAGACAGATTCAGGCTTCTGCACATATTTGCTCTTGTCCTCTGATTTTCGTGGTCGTGCTCTCTCCGCAGAGCCTACCAATGCTCCAGATGACTTCTCTAGAATCTCCTGAATTTGCAGAAGCAATAAAAATAAATAACCAAAGAGCTGGAAAGAAAAACCACCAAGATAAATTGCTCACAAGTGGCCTGCTACAGGAATCAAGTAATTTGGCTAAGGATGAAATCTCAGTATGGAAAGCATTTTGGCAGTAAAATGAAGCATGAATAAGGCATTAGAATCTGTTGTCTCATTTGATGGAGAAAGCTTGGAAAAGTGAAGGATACATGATGACAAACCAAGTAATATGGATAACTTTCTGTTGGGAGCCTTCAGAGTTGAAACAGACAAATTCCAGCTTGAGAGAGTCCATAACTTTTTGGAGCAAATCCAGAAGCTAGTACCATCACGTTATTAAGTGATTAATGAATTTCAGTCTGTGTTCAGAATCCAACACAATCCCAATCGCAATTTGACTCATCTTTAAGGGATTCATGTTTTCCTTCATCACATAACATATCATGAAGGCATTGTTCATTTTGATGTTGCAAATAAACAAACTTCCATGTGTACATTACAAGTGTAAATCAAGCCTGTTGTTCATTTTTATAGCCATCAAATGTAATATTCTCAAGGTATCCTCAAATTTAAAATGGACTGGAGCATATTTACAAACTTTATGCAGATGCTCAAAACATTCAATCATCAACGATTGGAAATTATTTTGCTCAATGGATGGAGGACTACCAAGGGGTAAAGTTAACTGTACTTTATCCTGCTGTCCAAAGTGTGCTCACATGACATAACCAACACATCACCATGTACTTCAACAAAAATTTAAAAAATTTAATTTAAGTCAGGCAACGGAAAAAGTAAACCTTTTGAAGCAAAGATTTGGATTCTGTGTACTGCTTTTTAATCTCTTGGTTTTTTGGCTCCAATTTCAAAGCAAATTCAGCATCTGAATTTGACTACAAAAGTCAACATATACGTTGAATAAAATGAATAAGAACTTTAAATTTCAATAAATGAGCATTCTACCATCAAAGGATTCTTTGAGTTTCCCAAGTTCTTTTCTTGCAGTTGATCTGCGAGAATATGCTTTTACATATCGATCATCTAAATTCAAGGCTTCCGTACAATCACTTTCAGCCTCCTGGAATCTATTGTTGGATGGACAAATAACGCAAATAAGGGGAGTGGAACTGCCAACGTTTTTGCAGAATTAACAAAGCATATACTAAAAAATACCTTTTAACTTTGATATAAGCCATTGCCCTGTTTGCATAAGCTACTGCAGTTGGATATAATGCAATGCTTCGTGAATAGCAGTCTATTGCTTCATTGAATTTCTTCTGCTTAAAAAACTCATTACCCTAGAAAACAAAATAGAAAGGAAGATGAAAATCAACAAGAGCTCAGGCGTGGTTCTAACCATGAGAACAGAACTCATTCAAGGGCAAAGCATACCAACTCTTTCTCAGTATTAGCATCAACAAAACTCTCTTGAGATGAAGCTCCACTTGATAATCGACTAAGTGCCTCATAGTCTTTTAAATAATCATACTGTCTGACAGTACTTGTATTGTAAGAAGGGGGAGGTTTCTCTTTTGTCTGTTCTCCATTAACTCTAGCACCATCGGAAAGTTGACTAGTAATACTTCCACTTGGCTCACCCAAATGATCCTTTTCAAAAAATACAGGAAGGGAGCATACGGGATGGTTAGGAGTGTGACATATCATGTATGGACTATGACAATGTGACATTATGAAACAATTTTTGAATCATATATTCAAAAAATATGAGTACAAGTCTCTGTAAGAAATTTCAAGATCAGTTGATCTAATGACAAATCTCAATCTAAGAGCTGCTGTGAGATTGATCTTGAATCCATAATTCTTTTCTGGAAGGCCTGTTGAGACTTCACCATAAAACAAATGAATGACGAGAAAGAAACTTCTAGCAGAACTCAAGTAGAATAGAGTTTCTAAGTTTTTGTAGATTATCTATGTAATGATCTTGACTTTAATCTCATTGATCTTGAATAATAACTCCCTTTTTCCATTGTAGGAGTCAGGTCAAGAAAAAGACCATAGAGACATAACTTCAAACAATTCATTTCGGCTGATTAAAGAGGCCATTAAGCAATAAGTGATGGCTGATATTAAGTTTCCCAGCCAACTTATACCTTTCAAGGTGTAGAATAGAGGTGGTATAGCTCAAGCTCTCGCCTTCAGCCAAAATTATTTATTTCTACATCATAATTCAAGAAGGTAGATGATAAACAGAAATATACAAACTACTCTTGAGCAAAAGAAAGGGTGATTAATCGGCAGGAAATAGAAAGCACAATTCTGTAGTCAAATCACTTAAGTCATTCAAAGCACATGATTTGAAAAGGATATGCAAGACTTCCACCAACAATACAGAATCTCCAATGGAATAATGAAATCTCAACTCAATCTACTTACCAGCTTGTCCTTGCCAGCAACATTTGATCTCAGTTTCTTATCTTTGTCTTTGAAAGACAATTCCCAATCTTGTAAGTTATTCAATAGCCCCTCGAACTCCTGCTTAACCAAACAATCCCAGAAAGAATAAAGTACAAAATTAGAACATAAGCAAAACTAAAAAGAACCATAAGTTTGCCAATTCAACAAGTCAATTTATGAAAAGATAAAACATTTTATTGCTGTAGCAAGGGACTTACTACATATATCCTTCAGCATTATTTAACATCCTCTGTATCCACCTTTTATAACCCTTTTTTATGTCTATATACCAATTTCTGAATTAAGAATTCCTTCAACTCTATCTCCTATCCACACTACTTCATACGAAGAATTCCTTCAACTCTATTTCCTATCCACACTAATTCATACAAGAATATAAATTTACGAAGTTAAGTATGCATATTAAATAAAACGAACCAAGAGTACCAAACGAAGAAAAAAAAAGAAAAAAGAAAAAGAAAAACCGATTGTCTCCTAGAGTCGATAATCAGGTAAGAGAATGCAAAGAATCTAAGTATAAGAAATTTTGGGGAAAAAAAGAAAGAAAAAAAAACAAAATCAACATTAAAAGAAAAACCATAAATCTAACAGCAGAGAGCAAACTAATAATTCCCAGAAAATCAAGAAAAGAAAATACTAACTCAAGTGACGAAGACGAAAGAATTCGTACCTGATTTTGATCGCGAGAGTGCTTGGCAGGAACTGTAGCCATTGTCTCGGGTTCGTAGTTCGAAGGTCCAGAATGTATAGTTTTTTCAGGGGTTTTGGAGTTCTTTTCTCCTGTTCACTCTCTAGAGTCTAGGCGCTTCTTCAAGTTCCACTAAAAAAGCCCCGATGGTATCTTTCCTGCGAAACCGTCATTCAAGTCTTCCAGATGGATGGGCATTATATTTATAACTATTATTTTTAGACTTAATGAACTTATTTTGTCGAGAAAAACTTATATGTCATTAACGATAAAAACATAAAATCTATTTAAATATTTTTCCTTAACCAATTAATTAGTAATTCTTTTATTTTTACAATAAGAACCACAGTAAAATAAACAATAATTTTTATTTCCATATGATTTGACTAGAGAAAAACATAAAAAAAGAAAAAGAAAAAAGCAAATGGAATCTACAATCGACTAAATTATAAGCTCTTATCATAATACTATTTAATAAAACTATATACAAACACTTTTACATTGAAATATCATTTTTAATCTTAATATCAAGATTTTATACCACCAAGTCAGGTACATCTAATTTTTCACACATGTAAAAATTGAAAATTAAAAACCAAAATAAATTCATATAGACACCATATTTTTTGTCTCTATATTTAATTATTAAAATATTCTTTTACTCTATTATAATTTTAATCCTTGAGCTATAATTTTTTGACCATTTTCATCCTTACCTTTGTTAACTTGGACTAAACTTGTCATGTACATGAGGAGCCAAAAGGGACTGCTTTAAGGTTTCTAACCCATTCCATAGCTATGAATTCGCAATTTCTTTTCTATTTTACATTATTTTGAAAATAAAAAATGTAATTACTTGTACCACCTTCAATGAGAATATCCTTTTCTTTTTTCATTTCCATACCTATTTCTATTATTTTTAAATCTATAATACTTATTAATTTAAAAATAATTAAAACCTACTAACTAATAAAATATTAATTTCTTTTTCTATCATGCCAAGATAATGGAACCCATACTAAATTTAATAATAATTTTCTATAACATTATAACCTGCCAAGTTTTTAAATAATTATTTTTTTGTATTTTCTCAAGATAATGGGCTCATAACCAATTAAATAATTATTAATACTATTATATTAAAGTATTTATTCTATTATAGTTAAATATTTTTTCAATCCACAATTTTTTAAATTTTTTGCAATACTAACTCAATTATATTTTCATTTCTACACATAAAATAAT
The DNA here is from genome assembly GCA_014898725.1 of Jacaranda copaia. Classification (NCBI taxonomy): domain Eukaryota; kingdom Viridiplantae; phylum Streptophyta; class Magnoliopsida; order Lamiales; family Bignoniaceae; genus Jacaranda; species Jacaranda copaia. The sequence goes on from JACGDI010005651.1 coordinate 172,937, forward strand.
GATAAAATAAAAATATATTTAAAAGTAATGAAAATAAAAATAAAATTATACACAACACTCTTGTTATAGAGGAAGAAAAATTATAAAAGATGTTGAAGTAGTACATTTAAGTATCGAGTATTGTTATTGGATCAAATTATTGCATCATTATAAAATATTTTAATTATTTTTTAAAATATAATTAGTTGCAAATCATAAATAGAATGCTCTTGAAATTTTTGGGCTATCATGCACAGGATGGACCACCTCTAGAAATAGGAAAGCAATCATTTGGTGGGATTAAGTCGTTTTAGTACAGGTTTGAATAGTTTATAATGTGTGATGTTGGATTAAAATATATTACTCAATATTAATTAAAAAACTTGGAGTAGATCCAATTTGATTGGCCACCCCTCAATTTTTTATTGTTAAATAGAAGTTCACTTGATAAATATTCAATATTAGATATTGACTTCTTTGATTTTCACATATCATTTTATTTAATTTTAAATGGTTTAATAAATTTATAAATTAGTGTCATATTAAATAATTTTTTTGAACTGAATTACACATATATTTATTTTTTAAATTACACTAGTGTCCCCATTAATCTTCTTATGTCATAATAATCCTCATAATCTAATAATAAAGTGTAGTCCAATTGCAAGAATTTTATTTGTCTAGAATTAGAGTTTTTCTATTGTCTAGGAAAAACATAACAGTAAAGAAACTATTTAGTTTTGTTTGAAATATCTTTAAAAAATAATTTTTGGAAAAATATTTTTCATAGTAGAATTATATAATGCATTGAAATAGTACATTAGATTAAACATCTCCTTTAAAGTATTGCTTGTGAAGAAAATGTCAATGGAAAGACTAAACCCAAAAATGCGAGTAAAATTTACATAAGAGAGCTTTTTAAAAGATTTTTTTTTTTTTTTATCAAAGCTTGGCTATCAATTTGGTTGATCACAAATGAGGATTTCCCCTCTATTTATATTGTCTACCTCTTTAAATGGATGGTGGATATTGAAAACATTGAATCATTAAAAAAGATTTCCTAGAACTCTTAAGAAATATATATTAAATTATATCCTTACAAATATTTTTCTATGATAGCTTCCTATAAACTCTTCAACAATGTGGACTTCTATAAATAGGGGGAAAAATCATGTAGAATCTAAGGCAGAGATTGTTTGTATTTTAGAAGCACCTTTTTGTCAATTTACACTATTCTACAAGAGAAATTATGATTGCTTGTACCATTTTTAACAAAAACACCATTATTTTTTATACTTATATTTATTATTTTTAGACTTATGATACCTACTAATTTAAAAATAATTAAAGCTCACTAAATAATTAAATATTAATTTTCTATTATTTCAGGATGATGGGACCAATACTAAATTTAATAATAATTTTCTTTCATATCATAGCCCCTAGCTTATTAAATAATTATTTCTTTTTCTATCTTTTCAAGACAATAGATCCATTGTCAAATAAATAAATAACAATAATAATAACAATTAATACTATTATTAACATATTTAACATTGTTATATTAAAATATTATTTCAATCTATCATTAATTTTTCAAAATGTTTACAATACTAGTTATATTTTTATTTTCACATGCAAAATAATGATAAAATAAAAATACATTTAAAAATTAATAAAAATATAGAATAAGAATAAAAATAAAAATAGAACCAAAATGGTGAAACAATCCTTACGGTGAATGACAAGCAAAAATCAAAATGATGAGAATGATATCCAAGGTTTCAAAAATACCAATCTAATGGATGTATAATGCATTTGTTAATATCTCTTGAAAAGTATGCTATATTTGTTTTTATTTTCATAAAATGTTTTCATTCTGCAGAAATTCTTTCAAAACATGAATAACTTTTTTTAAGTTCAATTTTTTTCCAAAAATATTGTTAAAAAATTTTAATCATTTCAAATAATCAATCAATCAAATTTCTATCCAGTTATATTTTTCAAGTATTATTTTTTAAGATATATTTTTAATTATTACATACTTATAAAAATAAAATATAATATTATAAAAACTTGACATAACACCACTAATCAAACAAAACTTACAAATATATCTCTCGTAAAATTTATCTTTTCTCTCAAATTATAACCAAATATAAATTTATTCTCAAAACATTTTTTAGTACTTACATTCTTTCAAAAACCTCCAAAACACATACAAACATTTCCAAAAAATTTGGAATCATATTCAAATCTACATCACTTCCATGGATTCATACCTTAGTCTAACAGAACTTTCCTTTCTAGCCAGACTATACAACAGGCGTTTGTAGAGGAAAAGTAAATTCATATTTTAAATTCGTAAGTGCCT
>JACGDI010005651.1:188031-207079 GCA_014898725.1 Jacaranda copaia
GCTCCTATATTGTTTTCAAATATTGATTTTTCTAGATTTTTGAATTCTACGAAATAATTAGGTTTAATTAATTATTCATATTTATTTTTATCAAGTGTATATTTCATTTGAATTGTTAAATTTAAGGCATGTATATAGAAGGGTTATATTTTTGTTCTCGCTTTCGCAATGTCTATTTAGGACTGCTTTCTACGTGATTCTCGACAACCCAAATACGCCACGAAACCTATTAAATAAATTCAAAAGGGGAGCAAGATTAAAGGAGTGGGAGATAAATATTTAACCAAAAATTTACTCGATGATAGTGAAAATAATTATCCGAATCATCATCCCATATTATTAACTACATAAATTATTTAAATATATGACAAAAAAAAATAAAAAAAAAGTAATTGCTAGCTAGCTAGCTAAAAGTGATCACAAATATCAAATGGCCTAGTAGTTTCACATGAACATATAAATATACTCATAATTAGGCACGCAGACGAAGGACGAGGTGGAGGGTGCTCTCCTTCCGGCCAAAGTGCGGCCATCTTCCTAACTGTTTTCCGGCGAATATCAATCGTTGTTGGTCAGGAGGAACTCCTTCTTTTTCTTGAATTTTAGACTTCACATTTGCAAATCTCTAATGCGATAGTTTTTCCAGTTAGGGTCCAAATAACTGCATTAATAATTTAACCAGCCAGACTAAATTAACTCATCGCTGAGACCGCATGAGTAGTTAATTAGTTCAGAATATTGAATTAGGATTGAAGTTTAAGCTTTAGACGGATTTTCTAATTTTATGGAAAAAGATTTCCTCTTTTCGTTTGAAAAAAATTAAATTATAAATTTTTGGAAAGGATTGCGTATGACACCCTAAATCATTTAAAATTATTGGACCGTGGAACATGAGTAGTAAAAAGTACCTATTTCTTCTTAGTTCAAATGGACAGTAACGGATTAAGAATTTTACATCTAATTAAAAAAATAATAAAAAAACAAAAACAAAAACAAATTTACACCTTTTTTTTGGGGGGGGTTAAATTCAAATTTTACAGCTAGTTCAAATTCAGGAGTATTACGCTTGATTGACAATAGATGAATACGTGTGAAAATTTTGTCTTTGGACACATTAGTTTTACATCTTGTTTAAAATTCAATTTCTCTATAAAATTATGATTAATTCTTCCTCTTGCACTTGTTGGTACGATGAGAAATTTTCTTAAGTACCCATTACAATTGGCTAATCTTTTTTCATAAAATTATATATTTTTCACAAATTGAAGAATGAAAATCTGTAATGTTTAATTAGTAGAGTTTGAAGATGTCTTACTTTAATTCCATCTATTTTAATACTACTGTCATATCTTTAAATATATACTTTAATTCAAAGATATTAATTAAATAATAATATTTAATATCTTGATGGAATGAATATGTAATTGGTCTATTCTCTTTAAAAAATAGATAATGCAAATATGTATTACAGTAGGAGTATGATTAAAAGAAACCATATTTGCATTGAAAATTATTAAAAAAGAGAGTGTTTAAAGCCTTAGAGCTTATATCTAAAAAAGAAAAAAAAAATACAAATGGTCCCTTAGAGCAACAATAAATAATAAAAATACTTAGTTACAATTTAGCATGCTATTTATAAAGCATGAGAATATTAGTGTAGTACTACTTGATATGTCTTTTAACAAATTGGCTAATTGTTTTTGGGCATATATTAAAAAATTAATTCAATTTCTAAACTAAAAACAATTCCCCATTATAATTTGTTGCATTTATTCATGTTAGCCTTTCAGTTTAATTTAATTAACATGGACAACTAATTTTCATTATATTAAGAGAAAAAACCAAAAAGCTATGCTAATTCTTCTATTTTTTCTCTAATTATGTTATTTTTCTCTCTTCAATTTTAATTTAACTTTTTTATTGAATACTGTTGTTTTATATAATATAGCAAAGCAAATATATGTGAACAGTGGAAAAATGATACTATTATATAAAATTCAATAAAAAATTTAAATTACGTTTATGAATGTATCTAAAAATTTTTGGTATACACATATGATATGTTAATTAGGTCCACTAGGGGAAAATGGTAAAAGAATAAAAATCTCAATGTATTAAAAAGACCAATTAAATTAAAAAACTGGAGAACCCAATTATACCCATCAAAAATGGTCAAAATCCTAAACAACTCGAGCTCATTAAAGCATAAACTATAAATACTAAGCCTTAAGAGAAATAAGGCATAAGAAATCATGTGTAAGAAAATGCAAAAGCTTGAGAATTGGATAACTTAACTACACTGTGTTTCATAGAAAACAAACCTCAAAAATTGTTGATTATCGGAACAGGACCTTAACTCTCATGACAAGAAAATTCACATTTAGTAGCATTAAGTTGGTGACATTTTATAATATAATGAAACAAAAAGGTATTATAGTTATAGTTATAAAAGAATGCCACTATAATTTAATATTTGGTGGCGTTTAATTATTAAATGACAAATAAAATAGTAACATTTAATTCAAAATGCCAAAATAAATGTATTTCAAAGGCATTTAACTAATGTTACTAATAATTTTTCTTAGAAAAATGCCACTAATATATAATTATAGTGTCATTTGTAAAAAGATGTCATAAAGTAATTAGTGGCACTAAATTAGTGGTATCTATAGTGTATGACAAGCAAAAATACAATAGTGATAGTCACAAAAAAATATCACTACAATAAAATATTTAGTGACATTTCATCGTTAAATGACATATAAAATTGCGGCATTTGATAAAAATGCTAACAAAAATATAATTTGAAGGCATTTAACTAGTGTCACTAATTTTTCTTAAAAACATATCACTCATATTTATTTATGGTGGCATTTAAAAAAATGCCACAAAATATTTAGTGGCACTAATTTAGTGACATTCGATAATGTAATGACATATAAAAGTAATATAGTGATAACTATTGAAAATTATCACTGTAACATAATATTTAGTAGCATTTGATTAATAAGTAGCAAAAAGATATTAACATTTGATGGAAAATGCCAACATCAATATATTTGCAAGGCATTTAAGTAGTGCCACCAATTTTTATAAAACAAATGCTACTCATATTTATTTATAGTCTCATTTATGAAAAGTACCGTAAATTATTTAGTAGCATTAATATAATACCATTTTAAAATATAGTGTTACTTGTAGTAGTTAATTAATAAATATTATAAAAATGTAATTTTATTTAAATTACCAACATAACTATATGTTCAAAGCGTTTAACTTGCAATACTATTTTTTTTCTTGAAAAAAGGAGAAAAATATAACTCATAATTTAGTTATAGTGTAACATGAAATAAAAATCACACAAAAATAGATAAAGTATATATAGTTATTAATAATTGTAAAATATACAATTTTATATCTTATCATAATGCATTGATTAAATTAATTACTTAAATATAATTTAATGTATCAACTAAATTAATCATATTTTTCAAGAAGTATAAAAAATTAAGTTTTTGCCCATTTTTTCTCCTCACATATAAATTACATTTTTGAATATTTTCTATCTCTAAATTCAATGTCTCAAACTTTTTTTTCAAATGTATTATTTAATATAATAATTTCGAGCATATATTTAAATAATTGAGAAAATATGCTTTTAAAGCATAGTAATATAATAATATTTTTGAATATTTATAATAAACATTTGGTGGATAGTTTAACGGTAAATTCATATCTTTTCAAATAAAATATTGCAAGTTCGAATCTTATACAAAGCAATTGAAGTATGTTGGGGTCTCATAATATAACTCTTGAAGGTAGATCAAGATGTTACTCAAAGGAATCTTTTTTGCTATTTAATTTAGCATATTATTTAATTAATTTTTATGGTATGTCATTATGTCATCCAAAGAAATTTTTTGTGAGATTTTAACATCACTATATGTATTTTTTATGGCATGTTAGCATGTCATTCAAAATTATTTTTTTGATATTTTAACATGTCACTTATTGTACTTTTTGTGGCATATTATCTTGTTATTTAAAGGAATTTCAATGGTTTTTTAATATGTCACTACATATATTTTTAGTGGCATATTGGCATGCCATTCAAAATTTTCTTTAATAATACTTTGTCATATTATGTAATGCATTTTTTGTGATATTTAATGTGTCATATAATACATTTTTTCTTGCATTTTATTAATGTCACAGTAAAGGTAAATTAATGGCATTTATACATTTAGTTATACTGCTAGAAGTGACATTTTTAAAAAATATCATTAAATATAAATTTATCACTATTATGCTATTTAAGTTGCACTTTCTAATACTACTAAATGCAAATTTTCTTGTATTGTCTATTTCTGTGCACCATCATTTTGGCGCCATATGTGGAAACCCTGAATGAGGAAGAAACAATGCTAAGAATGCAAACGAGATCTAGAGCTTGCGACTCTAACAACTAAGTGATCACAAGGTCAAAGAATGTGGAGAGTCACCAACCTGAAGCACAATTTTGCCCGATATTGGAGCCAGCTTTAGACATGTAACTTGTACCAGAGGAACACCCCTACAACACACTCCACCTTCTAGAGATCCCATTTGCATATAACACAAGATGCATTAAGGACCTTGCTGGAGAACACCACTGCTCAAGCTGCAGCCAAAGCAGCTCCCAGGAGCAGCAATAATCCTCTCACTGGAATGAGTGGCTTTGTCCTCCTTGAAGAGAATTAAGTGAAGAGCTAACTCCAAATGAGACACTGCTCTTCCCTTTTGCCCCCCCATAGATTGACATTTATTCCTCAGTCTAAATGGATTCCTCCAAACACATGCTCGGTGCTACTTAAGTCTAGCCACACTCATTAGTGCCATATCTCTTGAGAAGAGCAAGAAGCTAGTACCACCCTCTAGTTGTTGCTTTCTCGAGACACAACCTTTTTTCCCCAGTCATCTTAGCAGAAGCACCTCCCTCCGCAACAAAGATAGCTAATTTGTCAAAGTTTGACAGTACTAGGGACCCTTAGGAGCATCTAGACAACTCCTTGGTGAGGATGGAGCTCTAAGACTTGAGTGAAGCTATATATTGCAAGTTGTTCCGTACTATGCTCACTAAGGATGCCTTGATATAGCTTATTTAGATTCTAGTTGTATCTATCACCAGATAGGAGTTGTTAGCCCATTGCTTTTTTTAGAACTTGTCCATCAATCATAGACACCATAAGATAGTTGCTACTTGTTTACCATCAAGTAGAAAGGTGAAGGGTCCTTGAGGAACTACCTCAGTTGCTTCATCCAGGTAGTGTAGAAGATCCCTCACATCAACTAGGAGCTTCTCTAATAGAGCTTGAAGCACTTGAAGTTTTGGGAGTTAATTGTTGAAAAACCTTTGCTATTCTAGAAGAGCATTTGTTGAGTGCAAAGGAGTATATTAAAACTGAGAAAGTTATGACCTCTCAGGAGACAAACAAGTGCAAAGCACAATGAAAGAAATAATAACAATGAGGAATAAGGAGATCTTGGATGTAGTTCACTCTAAACTTTCACAACCTACATACCACTTACTGCTCTCAGATTTGGAGATTCTGATCATAACATTGCAACATGGCCTCATCTAACACCTTTCTTAGAAGGCAAGAAGGATCTAAAGGAATAGAAATTTATTAAGTGGTGCTCTTTCCCCACAATAGAGGATACACTACTGAGGAGTGTAGATACCTGAGGGATGAGATTAAGAAGTTGATTTAGAGAGGTCACCTTAAAGAATTTGTAGCGTAGGAGCCAAATAGTTTAAAAAAGGGTCTAGCAGCAGGAGAAAGTGAGCATCACAACATTGGATCACAGGAAGACGAATTGGCAAAGACTTTACCAATGTGAAGAAGGTGTTTATGTGAGTAGTGAGACAGACGAAGCTTATGCAATATCTCCCACCTTGGGAATTCTTGAAGTGCATCCCTTGATGTCTAGGATCACCTTTGGTGAAAAGATTCTTGAGCCTAGGCAGGAAAAATATAATGAGGCGTTGGTGGTCTCTGCATCTCTCACTAACTTTTGGGTGGAGAAGACACTAATAGATAGCGTTAGTTCAATTGGTATCATGTTCTATGATATATTCCTCCAACTATGTGTGGACAATACACAATTATAGAAAATCAACACCTTTTCGGTGGGATTCACTATTGATACCATAGACGTATTAGGCTAAGTGCCACTTCCTATCTCTTAAAACCAAGCAAGCGATGAAGATAGTGAAATTCCTAATGGTCAAGACCTTTTTTACTTACAACACAATCTTAAGGAGACCTACTTAAACCTATTTCAAGATGTAGTTTCGATATATTACATGAAGGTAAAGTTCCCCACTCTTAAGTAGAATTAGCGAAGTTGTTGGTGACATCGAGACTTGCACCTCCAACACTAATCAAACAAAGAAGCTACAAGACATTAAGAAGAGTGAAAAGGGCAAAGACGTGCTCCAAGACATTAGCATCATAGAGATGTTCTTGCTAGGAGTCACCCCCTAGATTACTTAAATGTATCACAAGTAGTGCCTCTTTGTTTTTTAATTTTCTTTAGATTGATTTTTGATTAAGTAGTTGGCATTTATTCTAAAGTGCCTTTTTCTTTCAGTTAAGAGGTTATTTTCTCTAGACTTGAATAACGCCAACCTTTAGGAGGACAACACTCCTATGAGTTATTTGAGGCGCTTATGCATTGCTCTTCGAAGCACAATCAACTAATTTAGCATAAATCCTTCCCAAAGGTAAGTGGTAGTATCTCTCTTGTGAATGACTTTAGCATAAACCAATTATCTAGCCTCTTTACGGGTGCGTGGTTGCTATGCGTAAGCTCACTAAAACAACCTCTCCAGAGGCAAGTAGTTACATCATAACAATGTTAAAAGAATTAATAGAATACTTAAAATAATTTTACATAAGCCCACTATGGGGCTTCCTAGTAGACACGTAGCTGCACTCTTGAAATCAACTATGAAATTCCTTTAGGGCATGTAGCCCATAGTCCACCTCTCACCCTAACAACTTAATGTCTGGCAACAACACCTCTTGAGTGGAGCTCCCACTTTGGCATCATTACAATACTTAGCATTGGTAACAAAGACTTCTTGGATGAGGCTTGCGATTAAACTTTACTACAACCTTGGTTGTAGCGTTAAAACTCCTTGAATGAGACTCGTTGTGAAAAGTCACACAATATCAATTTTCATAAGCCCTTGCTAGCAAGGCACTTAATCACGATCAAAACAAACAACTGAGTTCTGCGATGAAACCTCACCACTAAGGTGCTCAATTGATTCTAATAAAATTAATTAATTATCATGATAAAACCTCACTTCTAAGGCATTTAACAAATTCTAAGACAAATGATGGATTATTGCAAAGAGTCCCTTTAGTGGAACTTGCTCCTGCACTTATAGGCCACTCTACACAACTTTATAAAGCTGCTTCATGGGAATTAGCAACAAAATTCAATAACAAGAGGCTCTATAGCTTATTCATGCGCCCTTACGTCGTGTTAAGCACATATTGATAATTTGACAACATTTGAAAGTTGTTTGTTTGGGGCTAAGTATATGAACAAACATGAATAAATAAGAAACTTCCTTAGGCAAATATGAACTAGACATCCATAGTGACAAAAATACACAAAAAACATTTAGCCTACACTTGGCCTCTGAAAGGAACAACCAAATCTATAAAATGAGCCAAAATACTACTTAAGCTAAAGGAAAAGCTAAGTAGTCCTAAAACAAAAAATAAGAAAATGGAAACTCCTATCTTCTATTTGTACTCTAAAAAACATGTATACTCTTGTAGAGTTGCATCTACAAGATTCTTCACCATGCCATTCGTACCGATCTTAGGCACCTTCCAAGCTATCCAGTAAAATGATTAATTGGAATACTGGGATCCAACATGAATAAGTCCACAGCTAGATACCATTTGGATTTACTCAAAATATAGTAATAGCTTGAATGGTCTACTCATAAAGCATTTTCGCCTCTATCTCAATAGCCTCAAAAGATTCATCAAAACCCTTGAACTATGTGACCACATCCTTGTGAGCAACATTAATGAGCATCTTTCCAGTAGAAGACTTTAAAAATGTATTCCTAGTCTCGATCTCCTTTGTATATTGTGCCTTCAACTGCTCATGCTCTTTCTATAGTTTCATGAATTCTTTCTCTTTTTTCTCCCACTGCCAAGCTGATTGGCAGCCTCCTTTTTAAGTCATGCTATCATCGCTACAGTGCCCTCTTCTCGATGAGACATATGCTCGACCAAGCTTCAAGCCTATGCTTAGGAAAGCATAAGATATGAAAATCAAAAAATTATAAATTATTGTAGGAAAGAAAAAAGGATGCAGAACAAACTAAGTATTAAAATGAAAGTAGGAAAGAAGAATTATGCACAACAAGTTAAGTATTGAAATGAACATTACCGACGAAAAGTCCTTAATAATCATCTTAGTCAATTGGGATGAAGAATATAACTCTAACTTCCCTTAGTTGTATTCACTCAAAATACCTCTCATGCAATTAATGCTGAAGGTAATCTTATCTACGTTCCAGTGGGAGTTGATGTGATAGCTTTGAAATAAACTATAGCAAAAAGTCCCTTACCCTTGATGACATGAAAGGGACAAGCTATTTGCTAACAAGTGTCCCCAGTAGCCAATCAATGTCTGTGCTTTCCTGTTGGCCTAGAAATTACCTCTTCGAGCCCCTTACCTACACTGGCGGATATGTTGTTGGAGGTGACGGGCCACGAACCTTACTTGACCATCGATGTGAGGGTCTCAAGTGCTACTTAGCTAATGATGCCTCTCTATCCTACTGCTCTATTGTGTGTCTTTCATGTGTACCTCCTCTTGCTTTCCTAGAGCGAATCCTAACTAAATCAACCTTTTTTCACATTGAAAAGCAAGAAGTGCATGAATACGCATAACTATTAATGAGAATGTGAACAGGCAATAATTTAAACATATGCGCTAGCAGTCAACCATAACAAAATTATGCTAAGTAATCACTGGAAACATATAAGTGACGTTAAATAGGTGCTCGATATAACCTTACCTTCTCAAAGCTCCTATGAAGGTTACTATGAATTTGACCTAGGTGAAATAAAGATGGAGAACCACTCCATTTACAGGGGATGCCCCAACTCTTATCATGAACAAAGAAATATCTATCTTTCTAAGACTCTAGTGAAGAAGGCAACCTATTAAGAAATTTGCTACCAAGTTTGGAAAACATAAAAAATAGGCTCATTCTGCAGTTTACAACCCAAAATAAAGCTAAAAAACTATGTAAAGAGATTGATAGACCTAAGTCAATTAAACACCATCAAAACCCTGTGAAGAATACAAAAAAGTTAGGGACAAACTGAGTTGAACATATTTTATAGCTCTTCATTACATCCAGCAAAAAAGAATTTGAGGCAAATAAAACCCATAAGTGAAGTACCCTTTAGGAGATAGCACCATGTTATCATTTGGTGAAAGGAGAAGGAACTCAAACTCCTCATAAATGCATGTCTAACATTTCAAAACATCCAACTCCTCAGGTTGGAGTAAACATCTAATATCTACAACTAGAGTAAAGCAATTATAAATGATTGGAGTGTCATTAGGCTCCTCATCAGAAGAAAACACAACTCCGAACTTAAACTCCAATTGTGATTTAGAAAACAACTCATGAAATAAATGTTGACTCCTCAATCTTTGAGACTCACTTTCATTTTCTAACATTCGATAGATGACGCACCCAATGAGGAGTTCACATACTCAAAATATGTAGTAACATCACGAGCAGGATGATTTTTGTGAATTCAAACAAGATTAGATGACCCATGGTTGCCAGAGTGGTGGCTGCTCGTGAACATGTTGCTAATGCCCCCTAAAGCGTGCGCCCCTATTAGGTGCCTAGCGAACTTCACCTATGTTAGCCACCAATGCGGCCAACAATGACCGAATAGTGGAGCCCTTGCCGTTGCCTTCTTCCATTTTCATGACCTTTGACTCCAGGATGGAACTTTACTCAAAATGGGACCTATTCTTGACATTGCTTACCTCAACAAGATTCAAAATTTTTTTACTAACTATAACGAGTTCGGCAAAGATTTGTGAATGAAAAATGCAAAGTGAAAACAAAACAAGGAAAAGATGGAGTATATGAAAAGTTATCTTGGGGGCTCAACTTAATACTCCTCCAAAAAGTTCTCTTTTCTCTCCCTTCAACTTGGCCAAAATATTTGCTAAGTCTTTATAGGGGATGGTGAAATTACCTAATGAAATACTTCCAAAAAACCTATAGACTTTAAAATCTAACAAACCTCAACTTAGATAAAAGTTGAGTAAATGCAAGTACACACTTAAATTGACCAAATGCAATTAATTAACTAGCAACCTTATTTTTATAAATTAAGGCAAGATAAAAACTAAATTGAACTTTGTGATATTTTTTCAATATGAAAATAAGATTTTCAAATTAAAAAAGTGGAGGTGTGATCATATGAATAACTAAGTCTATAAGGATAAAAAGATAAAATAAAAAAAATTGCTCAATGGATCAAAAAGACTAATTAAATAAAAGGTTCAAAGAGTCAAAACTAATTAAGGCCATTAAGAAAGGCATCAATGCCTAGTAGGCTCGGGTCTCATTAAGAAATGAACAATGTATAATAAGTTCCAAAAAAAAAAACTAGGCACAAAAAAATATTTAACAAGAAAATGCAAAAACTTGAGAATTAAAAAACTATCTGCACCGTGTTCTAGAGAAAACTAACCTCGTACCTTGCCAATTACTAGAGATAGCTCCCACTCCATTTCCTTACAACATCAACATCTAATATGCACGATCACTAATAAATTTTAATTTGTATATAGATTATTTGGATTAATCGGCTATATTTGAGTCTTTTATATAGTAATTTTTCGGTATTACATCCGGATAGCTTTTGGTGTAGTCCTATCCAAATTTATTATCTTTAATGGGTTTAAATTTGAATTCGGATCAAACAAATATTAATTCATGTGTCTTTTGTTTTTAACTTTTCCACAATTTCATTTTTAACAAATACCCATAATAGTCGCACTAAAATGGAGATACATCAAAATCGAAAGAAGGTTATAGGTACTTTATACATCCATCTGTTTGAGTTGAAAACCTTACTGCTGAAGTTGTTTTTCTAGCAGACAAGTATGGATACAGAAACATACATGGTCCATTTGCCTCGTATATATGGCATCTATAGAAACACACAGAAATTGACCACCGAACAATCTATTTAACAAGCAGGAAGAGGCTGTCCCTTCTCATGTATTGCCTTGTAGCATTGAAGGCTACAAAGAGGGAGCTTGGATTTTGAATCTCTGTACTTGTACACATTTGTACACGAAGGACCGGCACATTTCTCTCGTGGAGGAGGATAGCTGGAAATCCAAGTAAAAAAAATCCAAATCAGAGTAAAACAAGGAATTGGCAAACACAGTATTCTCATCTTGATTCCTGAGTAATATTCAAACTAATTATTAAAAGGGGGCTTTAGCTGGAATATATTTATAGATCTGTTTTGATTATGTTGCTTGAGCCTATGTGGATCCAATACCTGTAAGGTTTTGATTTGAATATACTAGGGAGGCCAATCTCATCAGGAAATGTTACAACTGTCCCTGAAGGTCCCATGACCCATCTAACAACGTCGGATGAAACTGTGGCAACATTCTTAGTCCTCTCCTTCATAAAATAATGCATCACTTGGGTAAATAATTAAAAGCTTCAGAGATAAAATTGCTGTCCAAGATAACTTTTTACCTTTGCCAGCTCTTCCTTTCGTTTTTTAATTTTCTCTTCTCGCCTTTTCCTGCTGGAATCTTGACCCAAGATTTTTCTGATTGCCTCAGCCTACACATTGCATGACTGTTAATGAGGAAGCTCTACTGTCATTTAACTTGTCCACTCAAAGTAAAAGTGGAGAATACTTGGTAGCGTGCAACAATACACATAGCATTATATATTGAGCACAAAAAAGAGACAAACCTCAGACTCACGAGCAGCCTTCTCATTTTGTATCCTACGCCTTTGGGCAGCCTCAGCTCTTTTCAGCTGTTGCTCCACTTCAGACAGTTGCTCTTTTGGCTCTGCCAATAATAACTCAAAATGATAAGCAGGCAATTCACTAAGAAAAATAGTAGAAGATAATGCCATTAAGCAGCGCAACAATAAGCAATGCTCAATTAAATAAAGGAAGAAAGGAAAGAGAGAAAAGCAATTCTCACTTCTTGGTGGGGCAGGAGGTAACCCTTCTGGAAATTGGATTAAACTAGCTCCCAAACCTGATGAGATGTCTCTTCCAGTCAGAATGGCCCTTCGACGGGTAGTGATTGAACTCTCCTTCTTGGAATATTCAGGGACATCAATTGGCTCCTTCCTCAGTTTCTTGCTGTTATGTTTGATCTCACCGTCAGATACTGATTCTTCCTCTTCCATATAGTCAGCATCTTCAGATGCTCTCATTGATCTGGATTTCTTACTTCCCTGGACTGATTTTGAGGAGTCATAATCTCCAACACCTAAAGTATACTCATCCATACTTCTATCCATTACCCTAGAGATTTTTCGCAATTTCTTGCCTCTGGTTTCATCTTCGTATTCTGTATTGTCATTGGATGCAATTTTTGAAGTTTTGAGCTTTTGAAGGTACCGAATCTCATCATCGTCATCATCATCTTCCTCATCGTATACTTCAGCAGATGAATATTCCTTAATTTTAGACTTGCTTTTAGGTGACTGTCCATACTTCAAACCTTGTTTGACAGATTGCTCTGGTATATCCAGCCAGAAGGAATCCACTCTTCCAAAACTAAAACCAGTTTTAGAAAAATCTTTCCATGGTACACCACGGAGGCCACCTTTTTCAGCCATAACATAGAGATCAAAATTTTCCTGCAGGCAGGCACTCACATTGTGAGAAAATCAAGCTGCCCAAGTACTTAGTCAATCATTTGCGCATTTCTAAAGCAGATATGATAGCAACTTTAAGTTATACAAGGGGAAAAGAGCTTTAAGTTTGTATAAAAATAAATTTCAATTTTAAAGGTGCCGGAAAGGGGTAAAAACAGTCAAAGAGGTAGAATTCCAATCCAAACACTAGTCTAAGGAACATTTCCACTCATTTTTCCTGCAGCACCTATGACCTTTTAACTTGATATGCAACATCTTTCACTAATTATCACTTGGCAGTTAGTATCAAGTAGTGAGTATGCATATCTGCAGGTTTGCGTTTTCATGTAGAAAAATAGCCTATGCTACCAAGCTTTGGAGCCATAATCACACAAAGGTCAGTATTTATTCATGAGAGGAAATACCTGGCGACTAGGCTTATGGGGAGGATAAATAGCATCTGAGGGAGTAGATTTTGAGGCAGAAGTTCCAGCTACTGAAGAACCATCAGAACTGGTTCTTGTGTGAATTGTATGCGATACACCTCCAACCTTGAGTTTGACCTTATTGAATTTGTTTGCAGTTCCAATTCCATCAGATGCTGTACCTTGTTGGCCAGAATGGTGGGTGCCAATTACTATTTCGCTTATTTTATTATCTTTCATTTTCAGATTCTTCCAGTTAGCTGCTGCAGGGTTATCTTCCAAAGACTTTTTGAGATCATTGGATACCACCAATACTCCATCTTCTTCGTAACTCTTATGCACTGTTTCAGCATCAGCAAGGTTGGTATATGATGCCGTAGAAATGCATTGATTGGAATTCAGTCCCTTCCTCCAAATTACAGTTTCATGAACAACATTGCCTTCACTTGGTGCATCACTAACATGGTCTGATGGTGTTGATGACAATGACATAGAATCATGATACTCTTGAGGAGACTCGGATTCATTTGGAGGACGGCGATTCAAATTACTTCTCCTCTTCCTTGAAGGTTTTGATGTAGTACCAAGCCCAAAACTTTCATAGTTATCCATGTAGGTGGAAACAGTTCAAGCAAAGGTTTAGCAACTCCAGTTCCCTGAAAAGGTTCCATATTTACAAACCAATATCAACATTTTCCTCTAGCGCTTATCATTTTTTCTTAATAGATGATTGGCTACAAAAGGATTTTTTTTAGTGAACGTATCACAGCTTACTCCTATTTTTTTTTGTTTTTTTTGTAAATCTGATTTAAATTCTAAAAAAGAAACATAAATCAGATTCTTCATTGATCATATATCATAATGAAGACAAAACATGCCCATAATACATTCCCACAAATGAATCACAAAAATTGGAAAAAGATAGATAAAAGTAACTAATCTGAATATTGGGTAACTAAGCATGTAAATTTATGTAAACACCAACTGGGATCATAAGAACAAAATCAAATAAAATGCTAATTTACTTTCATAAGATAATTCAGTGCCAAAAGTCATTCTAACAAATAAAAGCACAGAAAAGAAAGATTCCAATCCATTCAGCCCAGGTTTTTCGAATTGAGGTGAACAAGAAGCAGGAAACTAAGAAACATAACATATCAGTGGGTTAAGTGAGACAGAAAGATAATAGACATGCTGAAATGGGGCAGATTTATGGCTGAAACAAGCCTGATCTCACAAATGAGGCTGTATATAAACCTAAGGAGAGTTGAAAAAGAACTGAAACAGCCTGAAAGGGCACTGATACAAAGCTAACGTCGACTGAAACATAATGATATCGCATCCCAAATATTCATACACGAGGCAGCTAAAATGGCCAAAACTGAAAAAATTTACACACACACATATAAGTTGAACAGTGATCGAATTGTCTGCACACAGGAGATACACATTCTGGCCTGTAATTCATGCTTCAACCACCCAAGTACCAAATTCAACTCTGAACCAGAAAGTTTGATAACTTTTAAGTTTAATTCGAAACTAGTTTTCTCTTCCTGCTTGAAATTAACACAGGTTCAGTACTTTAACACACAGACTACAGACATACACACACTCCTCTTCAATTTCAAGTCAATTGCCACAAGTTATATCAAAGCAAGTCAGAGCTCAACAGCCATTTATGTAGAAAACTTGGGCAGTAAAGCGCATAAGAAAAACCATCAGACACACAAATATCAAGAACAATTAGTTTAATATGCATGAGGATATCCACAAAATTTGGCAAAAATTTAGCAATTTAATTCCTGGGCTTCAACAAAAAATTCAGAAAAAATCGGAAAAAATAAAGTAGTGAAGCAAAGTAGAAGAAATTACTTGTTGGGAATCCAGCAAATTCCTCAAAAAGTCCAGCCACAGCTCCAAGAAATAAAAAAAATCGGAGGAGGAGAGATGACCTGATCGCGGGCAGGAGAAGGTAAAGGTGAAGCCCGTGGACGTATGGTTGCTACTCAAATGCCGCTAGAAGGTGTATTGCGACTTTCATGCCAATGCAATCTATATGTACAATTTTATATAACAGATTATCATATATAACACAGTTTTATTTTGTTATAATCATGCAATTTTTGTTATTATTAGTTTTTAATTAATTTTTTAAAATTTATTTTAATATAACTAATTGTTATCTATTATAATTGACAAATTTTATATTTATTTGAAAATTATCACATAAATTTTTTATCTCATCAAATAAATAAAAAATATTCATAATTTAAAAATGTTGAATCATTTAAGTCAAGACATTCATAATTATATATATATATATATATATATATTATTTCACGTAGAATTCAAAGGATACTTTAACCATCAAATTAGAACTTTTATTCAAAAATTAGTCCTATAAATTTAATTCTAGTCCTTCATTTATTTTATACATGAATTTTTTTTATGGACAACTTGTTTAAAAATTCCCAAACCAATTTTTCATTTGGTGTTCAATCCCCACGCAAGTAATTCTTATTTTCAACTCCTAGTTTGAAGTTTGATTTTAGCTTTCACTCTCTAGTTACTTAAAATGACAGAAATGGCCTCACTTAATGTATTTTTCCCCTTTACTCGTTCCTAAACCCTCACGTATCAGCTCATCTTCCTCAATCTTTTTCTTCTATTTTTTGTTTTTCTCTTGCGGTGGAATATAGTGCTTCTTTGTCCCCCCACTTTTTTTTTTTCATTTTCCATCATCGGCTACAACATATTAGCAAGAACCAAGCCCACTTTGTTTTCATTGTTGTATGGTAAAGCATCATTGTAATCTTTGGCGAGCAACAGTTTTTTAAAATTTTTTTATTTGAAAATGTTGGGTAGTGGGGAATAACCTCAAATTCAACTATTAGGGAGTTATATCTATACTGGGGAACTCTATATCATATCAATTTTTTAGAACATGACTCTAGTGGGACTGTATTTCCAACTGGAGAAAAAATGGTGTGAAATTTTCCCTCAATTCCGCACAGTACAATACCTTGCTCCCCATCAAAAAATGTATGTGACTTTGAATGCTGATAAGAATGTGTCCAACATTATTCGCCTGCATTTGTGTTTAAAGATGACCTTAGTTGAGATGATGGTAGTCCAAAAAAGTGAACTTAGTGGATAGGAAAGGCAAAATAGCTATACAAACCGGTAAATATTTCATATCTTTAATTTTGTACTACCTTTATTGTTTAGCATACTTGTATTGTCCCCAAATTGTACCTATTTGCATTAGTTTTATGAAGTTGTCTTACAGAATACTTGTTCTCATGTGTTTTAGTACTTAGGTCTTGTGTGTTAAATACTAAATTTGTTCATTTCAGTATTTTTATTCTTCTACATTGAATATTAGATATTTGTGTTTTAGTACTTAGGCTTTTTACATTAAATACTAAATTTGTTCATTACAATACTTAGGCCTTCTACGTTAAATATTAGATTCAGTCATTTCAGTACTTATATCCTCCATTTAAGTACTTAAATTGTTGATTTTAGTACTCACTTTTTCTATGTGAAATACTGATATTGTTTACTTAAGTATCTAGTTAACTAGTTGTTGAATACTAAAATTTGCATAGTAGAGTACTTATGTACGGATCTTGAAGCACTTTATTGACAATTATTATATAAGTTGGCTATGCTATTTCTTTGCAATGAACACCCATTTAGGAAAGAAATAGAGGAGGACATTCTCTCTACAAGTGAGTCACAAAATGATTTAGGATTACAAAGGAATTCAATTGATGCTTAGAGTCATCGCATCTATGGAGAAGGCCAAACGCTCCAGGAAGCTGAAGAGTTTAGAATTAAACTTAAAAACTATATTGTTGCTACTAGAATCTCCTTTATATATATAAGAGAAATGAGTCCAAAAAGATTATAGCAATTGATAGCAGTGATAATTGCCAATGGAGAATATATGCCTTAAGGCATGAAGTTGACAGACTCTTTGGTATTAGAAAATACAACTTGAAACATACATGTAATGAGGGTAGTTTTCAGACAAGGGGACATCCTAGAGTTGAATCTGCTTGGGTTGCTCATGTAGAGAAAGAAAAATTGAGAGAAGAGCCTTGTTACCGATCTATTAATGTGATGAAAGATATTCATAGAGAATTTAGCATAGAATTTCTATCATAGAGCATGATTGGGTAACGAAATAGCTATCCATGATATTCATGGGGCGGAGAAGGGATCCTTTGATAAGTTGAGATGGTATTGTAGGGTTGTGAAGGAAACAAATCTTAAAGGTATTGTGGATTATGAGATTGACTTGGTGAGCCTAAAATTTTAGTGATTATTTATCTATTTCATAGCTAGTTTGGTCGACTTTCTCAGTGGATATAGACCACTAATTTTCTTAGATGGCTCTCACATTAAGAATAAGTATAAATGATGGTTACTTAGTGCTATCACCAAGGTTCCCAACGATGATCTATTCACATTAGCATATGCAGTTTTTGATGCTGAAAATGATACTAATTGGAAGTGGTTTTGCTTGAAGTTGAGGAGCATTTTATATTCTCATCATAGCATATGTATAGAAGGTTCACTTTTTTCTTTGACTGACATACTGGGCTTCTTAATACTATCCCTATGGTATTTCCTAGTAGCCATCATACATACAGTTTGAGACACTTGGTGGACAATTTAAAAAATAAGTAAGATTTTTTGTATTTTATTGAAAACTATGTTATGATCTAAATAAATGTCCAAGTAATAGTTCAAGAAATCTAATGATCATATAATTTCAATTTCAAGTAATAAGGAAGTACCCTCTCCATGACAAGAAATAATAGGCATCCATTTTTCATCAAAATTGTATATGCTCCTACAAGGTAAGAATGTACTCGACATATAAACAACATAGAGGAGTCTATGTCTCTTGCTAGAGGCTTTACCATGCAATCAGAGCCCTAATGTTGGGTAAATTCTTTATTTGCTAGTGATAGATAGGGAGTCATAACCAACAATCAGGTTGAATGTTGGGATAATTGGGTTAAATCGCCATAATTTATGCCCACTACAACTATGGTAGATCATATACACAAACAAATTATGGTTATGATACATGATCGACGAGAAGAAAGTAATAAACTTATTGGAGTATTATTCCCAAAGTAGAAAAAGAAACTAGTAGTAAATTATATGGCCTCTCGTACACTAAAAACAGAGAAATTTAGTGGTTGGAACTTTAAGGTCAGTGATAATGACAAATTCTATGTTGTAGATTTGCAGAGCTAGAGTTGTTCATGCTGGGCATGGCAAGTTAATAGAATACCTTGCAAGCATGCTTGTGCGTGTATTGAGTCAAGTCACTCTTAGTGTATGACTTTACTAATCAATACTATCGAGTTGACATGTATCAACAAGTTTACAAACTTGTACTTAACCCTATACCTCATTTTGATCTAAACATATTGAAAGCAGAAGAAGAACCAACCATTTATGCATCTGATGTGAGACCTCAACCAGGTTGTAAGGGGACACAAAGATTTATATCTCAAATTAATATTCAAACAATTAAGTATAGGCAATGTGGTAGAACTGCGCATAATTGTCATACATGCAAAGAAGCTACAACTAGTGAGATTAGCTTGACCTTGCTAACGTATTTGCTTACCAT
>JACGDI010005651.1:212519-256167 GCA_014898725.1 Jacaranda copaia
CACTTCTTCATTTTTCTACCTCAATTGAGCTTCTAAACTTAAAACATCGTAGCTTGGCATGATAGGAACCTGTATGAAGAGCACAAAATTATTAATGTAATAACATAGTAAACTTCAAGTAGTAATTATGTGCATCTAAATAATTACCTGTATTGCAGCGACAATTTTCTCTTTCTCAGGAAAGGGATAGATATGCATGATCTGTTACAATAGGAATTTACACATTTCTTTCAAATGTCAAACTCATAGGGAATCGTTCTAAACATAAACAATAAACCTTTACCTTTTCCCTTTTAATTTGCTTCAAAGCTTTCTCGACATTAGCAACATTCTTTAGGATCTTGTTGTTTGCCCACCAAAAGAATTGTGGGCATGCACGCAAGCATTTTAGTTTCCCCAAAGAAGGAACGCGCTCATGCACCAATCCCTGTCGTTCATAAAGCAAAAAGTTATAGTTATTTATAATAAATGACAACAATTTTATAATTTAAAGCTTCAAAAACACTCACCAATAGACCAACTGTACAACCTTTGAAATATTTCTTTCTTTGCATCTTCTCCATCTCACTGCCCATGTGATTTCTCAATTCTTAAACTAAAAAATTGTATACAGCCTCTTCCCATGCATATAAACCGACAAAAGATAGATCATCAACGTAAGGGATGACGAAACAAGGCGTGCAGCAGTTGCTCATTGGAAACCAAATATAATTGAAAACAAAAAGTATATACAACCTAACAAAATCACCAATATCTTCATCACCATGTCTATCCACAAATATTTGTAACCTTTTAAATATTTGTACATGGTTGACATTTAAAATTTTTTTTGAAAACAAGCGATCAACAATATTTAACTTCAGCATTAGATCAACATTGATAGGTTGCCCCAAATGAGATAGCCTTAACACTAAACAAAACTCTAGATCTCAAAAAGGAATTTCGACATCTTCACTAAAGATAAATGAAGTTGTTAGTACATTGAATTATCTAATAACTACTTGCGCTCTACTGAAACAATAATAGTTCAACTATGGCATATTGTCAAATATATAGAATGGGGTTTGTTTAATGGCGTGCTTATGTCAGAAACCAATTTTAGGTTCCAACTTTGTCATTGCAGTATAAAAATATCTCGGGGAGCAACAACTATATGCTTCTGATTCCATTGCTGCAAATATAGAAATCATGTAAATAAATACTTTAAACATCTTAATATATACTTACATTTAAGGTTTTCATACTGAAAATGTAAACAAAAATACTAAAATAGACTACTTTTATACCAGATATACATGGAGACTACACCCAATAAATTAATACTATGTTTTTCTTCTTGAACAATAGCAAATGGCTAAATATGTTGTAAACCTTTCAAATTTGAAATTATATTTTGAATATAAGCCCTAAAATTCAATTGCAAACATACCTTATATGAATCCTATTGTGAACCAACACAATCATTACAAAATTAAGATATTGTTTAACTTGAAATAACTTTCATAACAATTAAAAAGTACAAATGATACTAAATCAGGTTTCAACAACAACTATTAAGGTTTCTGAATACTATTGATTTTAGTACACAAAATATTACCTTTAAGTACAAAAAACATGAACTCAAGTACGTTTTCATCTCAAATGCGTACATAAACACAGGTTTCAAGTATATTTCATGAACATATCACAAATATACTTATAGACACAATATTTTATTAGATAAAAACCTTCTAGAATCTGATGGAAGCGTGCCAAATGAAACCAAACCGATGGAAGAAGAGAAAAAGCTGAAAACCCACTTTTCAAACTCAAACACTAGACAGAATGCTTCACCTTGTTGTCCATAGTGAATGATTGCTTCAGAGGCTGACAGAAATTGGAGGGAAATTGCTTTAATCAAAGTAACAAATGATTCAACTGGCTTTTTTTTTTAAAGAAAAAAAGGGATAGAAATTGTATAAACATGGGCACAATTTCTTTCAATAGCGGCAAATAAAGTGTCGCCTGGTTTGTTTGCAATTGGTTGAAGTGAAGGATATTTTGGTAATTTTACAAGGAGTGGGGAGTGATTTCTACAAAAAAGTTGAGAATAGGGAGTTCAAACTAAGAATATACGAGGTGGGGATTGAACACTAAATAGAAATTGAGTTTGATAATTTTTGCCCAAATAACTATTTTTTTATTTTAAAATAACCTTTTTCCTCTTCCTATCCACAACATTTCTGCCACCATTATTATGTGCTTTTGTTTCTTTTCATGGTTCAATTTTAAAGCCTCATACACAATTAGCATAATGTGATGATGTTTTTTCTTTTATTATTTAAAGTTTAATGAAATTTATGATAATAGTAGTATGTGATAAATTATTTTGCAGATCAATTTTTAATAACTTTTTTATGATACTTTTTTTTATATTTTTTTAATTTTCTATACATTTTGAATGAAAATAATATCCTTTTAATCTACTTAAAAATTTTGTTTAGTGTTATTTATTAATTCTTTAATATTTATATAAAATTCAAGTTTTTTTATGATCAACTTAAGATTGTAACTCTTATATTGCTTAGAGTATTCGCATGTTGTTATTTTGATTATTTTGACTATTATATTTCATATCTTTATTTTTATCACTATTTTCAGACATTATGGTACGTTCGTGTTAAGAATTTGTGCTTAGTTATTGAATTTTTATTACTGTTATCTTGATTGCTACTTTTTTTGATTTCTCTAGATAAAAATATATTTATACATACTTTATATTTGAATAATGCAGATCAAATAATGCAACATTTTGAAATATTCAAGATAAATTTTGCTAACTAGTTGAAGTTATTTCAATTTTAATTATTTCCAATTTTATGCATATAGAAAAAAGAATACTTTATGTTTATATCATGTGCTTTGGCATATTCATTTTAATTAGCTAAACTTTTACTTGGATTCGTATTATTTTTCTTAAAATAATTTTATTTCTCTTTCATAACTAAATAAAAAGTGTATAACTTATTTATAAAACTTCATGTCTATGCAGTTAGAAATTTAAAATTTATTAACAAATAAAAATTCTTAATTTGGCATTTTAAAAACTTATATACTTTCATAATTTTAACTTAAAAAAGTTTCACATCTTGGTACGACAAAAAATAAAGATACAAAGTAAATGCATTGAAAGTATCTAACAAACACATGCCTAAAATTAGAAAATCTAATTAAAAATGTTAAGCTTGAGTATTTTTAACCTAAAAAGTTAGATAGTTTTTATTTTTTAATTTAGGTATATATTTTTTATAAAAAATTCAAGATTTATTTAAATAAAATAGTTGATAAGTTAAATTATTTCAAAACAAGTAATTTCTCATATTTAATAATCTTTTTATATTTACATAGGTACAATTGCTATTGTTTTCAGTTGAAATAATGCATTATTGAATTACTTTTATCTTAATTAAATAACTATTTTTTGGTGCATTAGAATTTTAAATATATAATTTTTAAATAGTTTATATCAAAAATAAAATTTGAAATTTGATACTGCTAAAATTGACTATAAGGGTAATTCATTAGTTTAACTAAAAATGGCTCAATGATCCAAAATTAATTAAGTAAAATGACCAAAGAGCCCAAAAGGCAAGCTAAGCTCATAAAGAGGGGTAGAAAAACTCTAATTAGCCTTGACGCATTAAGACCAAAAATCGATATATACTGAGTCCTATAACGAACTTTGAGAAAAAAATTATTTGCAAAAGAACCACAAACTTAAAGAACTTTCGAGAAATAAAGATCCTCTACATGAGTTCTGGAGAAAACAAATCAGCACATTGCTATATGCCAAAAATAACCTTACTCTATTTCCAGGCAATCATTTTAGCATCCTATGGGAACTTAACAAGGAAGCAAGAACATTGAGGACGCAGACAAGATCAAGAGCTCATGAACCTAGCAATCAGGTGAGGCGAACATTGGATAATGTGGAGAGTCACCAATTGGAAGTAGAGCTTGGTCCAGCGTCAAAGCCCATTCCTAACTCGTGACCTTTACTCGAGGAGATGCCAACATAGTAAGCTGATCCACTTGGAGAAATCATTCTCCCTATAACTTAGGAGGCTTTGAAGACTCTATTAGCAAATGCTACTGCTCAAGTTGTAGCTAGAGTAGCCACTCAATACTTTGAGGGGTTCTGTTCTTAGGAGCCCCAATGATCTTCTCACAAAAGCTGAGGGGCTTTGTCCTCCCTAGAGAGGACTAAACAAAGAGCTAATTCTGGATGTAGTGCCACTCCCCATTATTTACCTCAATAAGGAGACACTTCTTACTCAGAATTGGTTCTCCTCAGTGTTTACCTGCAAATATTGGAGTTCAAATGCATTCCTTGGAACCACAATCATCAAGAGGAGCGAAAAGCTAATTCCATCCCTTGGTTGTTGCGTTCCCAAGGTGTTGTCCATTTTCTCTGGCTATACTAGTGAAAGTATTCCTCCTTGGAATAAAGATAGCTCAATTACCAAAGTTTGATGAAACTGCAGACCCTTAGAAGCATTTGGATAATTTTCTAGCAAGATTGAAGCTATATGACCTACGCAAATATATGTATTACAAGCTCTCCCATACCATCCTCGCCAAGCTTATATTGACTTGCTTTAATTAGATGCTTGCAGGGTCTATTATCAGATGAGAAGTGCTTGCACAACTTTTTCTTTAGAATTTCCCCATCAACCACATGTATCCTAAAATGATGTTTCTTCATTTAACATTAAGCAAAAGGAAAAAGAATCTTTGAGGACTTACCTCAATCACTTCATTCAAGCCATACATGAAATCCCTAATGTTAGCTAGGAGCTCTTACCCAGCATCATCTAGTAGAATTTGAAACACTTCAAATTCAAGAGTCGGTTGATGGAAAATACTAGAGAAACTCCTCATGTGCATTTAAAAGTACATTCATATAGAAAAAGTTGTGATTCCTCAATTTATAAACAAAAGACGTGTGACGAGGAAATTAATAACAATAAAACACCATAAGGCCAAAGACGTAACCTTATTCATATTTTCACTACATATATACCCCTTACTGTGTCCTAGATAGAAATTTTGACAATTGCATTACAAAGACACCTCATCTAATGATCTCCATAGAAAGTTATAAAAGATCCTAAGAAGCCAAGGTCAGATAAATGGTGTTGTTGTCACCGTGCTGTGGACATACTGTGGATGATTGTTGGCACTTGAAAGGTGAGTTGAGAATCTAATTCATAGAAGATATCTCAAAGAGTACATAACTCAAAAGACGTCCAACTTGAAGAAAGTCTCACTAGCAGAAGAGAGCGAAGCACATGGGTGAAGGGTGGAATCACATTCGAATCCCAAGGAGCACTAGCACTACCATAACCTTCATAATCACTCCACAATAGGAGTCATCTCTATAATCTATGGAGGCGAGGCAAATGCAAGCTCACAAGTCCATTTTATCCTGGGGATACTTGAAATATATCGGCTCATACCTTACATCACCTTTGGATAAAAGGACATAGAGCTTGGAAGAGGAGATCAAAATGATGCACTAATAATCTCATAATGCTTGCTAATTCATGGGTAAAAAAGATACTTGGTGGATAGTGGCAACTGAGTAGACGTCTTATTCCACGATGCGTTTCTCTATATTAGAGTTGATAATGCACAAATGCAAAAGATCACATCCCTTGGTAAGATTCATAGGTGACTTAATAGAGGTACTCGAAGAGTTATGGCTACCTTTTTCCTAAAGCACCCACCTACAGAGTGCAACAATGATTGTGAGGTTCCTGACCATTAAGATTTCATCTGCGTGTAATACATCTTCGAAAGAGTGACTTTGAACTTGTTCCAAGCATCAATCTTCACATAACACTTAAAGATAAAATTGCTCACATCAAATGAAATTAGGAAAGTTATGGGTGGCCTAAGAGCAACTTGAAAATATTACACTAACATATGAGAAGCACAAGACTTCTATTCCCAAGATAGATTGACAAAAGGTTTATGAAGCAACCAAGGAAGAGACAAAAGTAAAGATGTGATGCATGATGTCAACCTTTTGGAAGCACTTAGTCCACAAACCACTCATGATGATGTTTGAAACGCGTTGCTTGCGACATCCTTTGGTGATAAGTTATTTGCTTTAGCTTATTTTAACATTTATTTGTGTTGTTAGTATCTCTCTTAATTTTAATAAATTCTACCCATATAGGAATGACACTCTATTCTGTTACTAATTATTTCATGAATAAATGCATAGTGTTATTTCTGTAGTTTTAATCTTTTTAGTGATTGCACGTCCTCCTTCAAAGTGCTCTCAAAGACCTTTAGTACTAATAGCTTCCTTTGAAACAACGTGGTAAACACCAAGCATAATCCAACTATGTGGCCCCCCGGGGGCACGTGGTCATTGGTGTTATCCCACTATAGGCCCTAAAGAAAGTACATGGTAGCTGCTCTACAAAAGCCTACTAAGTGCCTATCGGAAGGCATGCGGCAACTCTTTTAAAAATCCCTACTAAAGTTCCCTCATAGAGAAACATTTCTAGAAAAGCCCACTAAGGGCTCCTCAACAGGGATATGGCAACTCTTCTTTAAAAGATCAATTACACCTTTAGAGGCACCTAGTGTAATTAAGCAAAAATTCCCACCTTGAATCCTTGCAAAGAAAAAAGTGGTGATATCTCGATGCTTAGAAGAAAAAAAAACTTTTTAAGTTCTAAGTTACTACAAGCTCACTATAAAACCTTCTAGGAGGCCCAAGAATACACCCTCTTCACCTCAATACTTAAACTTTAATATTGATGGTTACTCAACTTAGGCTTAAGATTAATTTTTTGCCTTCAATTCTCACCCTCAAAGAATTTCACCTTGCAAAGACATCAATGACCATCTCAAAATAGATGAATAACAAACTTTAATAAAAGACGGGGGGATTGCGCACGTCCTTAGAACAAGTTCACTATACCCATGCTCATGACTACAATGAATGCTTTTTGAAACTCGAAAGATTGATTAAGCGTCTAAGCATTTTGTTAAGAAGTTTGCTTAAGTGTTCAAATAATCAATGTAGGCACAATGCCCTCAGTACACTTACAAAAAACTAAGCTAAACAAAAAAAAAAACTAAAAATAAGAGAAACAAAAAAGTTGAAGAAAGGGTGCTGGCACGATAAGTGCTTGGTATAGCTGACCATCATGGATACCCCAAGATGGCATCTCATGTTAAAACCCCAAGCAAATGGTATTTAACCTCTAGGCCCTAATTTTTGATGATGAATACGCAAAATTGGTGACCATTTAGTGTTTTTTGTGTTTACACAAGCACAAATAAGCTAAAGCAACAAAACTTCATTAAAATAAAATGATAAGGACAAAAAGGGTGTGCAACCAAATTTGGCCTAAAAAACAAATAACAATATGAAATATATATTGAAACACTTCTAAGCTAACTAGAAAATGCTAGATAATGTTAAGTCTTGAACATAAACTTTACTCGCTATTGCTACCCTAAATAATACATCCTCATTCTGTGGAGCCTCCACCATAGCTTCTACTTTAGCTTTAAGACCTTTTCGGGCTCTCTGGTAGCAAGGTTAACTGGAATAGCGAGGTCTAACATTAGCAAATTCTCAACCAGATACCTCACTGTCTCACTCAAAATAAGGTGATAATACTAGATGGAATGTTTGAAAATCGACATCACCTCTACCTCAACCACCTTAAAGAACTCATCAGAACCTTTAAAATCCTTAACTATGTGTCCTTGGGAGCACATTTACAAAGATCATCCTAATAAAAGAATATAGGAATTTCTCCCTAATCTTTACCTCCTTAACATATCTCGTTTTCAAGCACTTATGCTTCTTCAATAACTTCACTAGCTCTTTATATTTTTGACTCCACTATCGAACCTTTTTGCTAGTCTTCTCTTTCAGACATGTCACCATCATCATAACTCCTTCCACTTGTGACATATCTACTCCCATCTCTGTAATAAATGATGCAAAAAATGAAGAGAGTAAAAAACTAATACAACATTGTGAAGAAAAGAAAAGAAGAAAAAAAATGAACAAGTAATGAGACAAACACTTACTCGAGCAAAGTTCTTAGCAGCTATCTCAGTTAGCTGAGAATATGAGAATAGCTATAGCTTCCTTTATCATACTCATTTATTACATCCCGCACATGATCAACTATAAAAATAGTCTAATCAAAATCCTAATAGGAATCTACTCTATAATTCTATTGTAAGCTTTAGTGAAAAGGCCTCTATCCCTTGTTGGCATGGAAAGGACAAGCATTCTGTGGACAAGAGATAGATCTATGAGCATACTTCTTAGTAAGCCTAAAAGGTAATACCTTAAGTTTGACATTTATAACAGGTGCATATACCATCAGTAGAGCATGTATCTCACTTGACCTCTAACTTAGGTAGCATGAATGATGTCCATTTGATGATGTCTCTCTATAATGTTGCTTAGCAACACACCTCTCATATACTTCTCCTTCTGCTCTTCAAGTGTAGATCCTAGAAAAATTAATCTTTTTCCCTATTGTAAAATGGAAGAAAAATAAAGTCAAGGTATGAATATCGTGTACAAATATAGTAAGAACATGCATACCAGCCAAAATTATAAATTGAAAAGTAGAAATGCTAAGTACTGATCAAAAATTTATGAGTAACATTGAAAGGGAAACTAAACAATCTTATTTTAGCAAAACTCATATGAAGATTGTGATGAACCTGGCCTAGATAAATTAGAGATAGAGAACTACTCTACTCATGAGGGACGTTCTAAATCATATCTAGCACAAAAAAGTACCTATCTTTTCAAGACCCACTCAATTATGGCAACCTATGTAAAAACTTATTGTTTAGTTTTGGAAAAAAGTGAAAAATGGTTCATTTGGCATCTTACATACCTAAACTGGAGTATTATAACTATCTAAAGTATTGGGAAACCCAATTATCTCAAATATTGAGAGAACCCAGCAAAAGACGCAAAAAAACTAGGCACGAATTAACTTAAACACACACCATAACTCTGTATTATATCCAACAAAAATGATTTTGAAAGGAGTGAAAATCTACAAGTGAAATAACTACTGAAGACAGTAACATACTTTTTAGAAGGTGATACTAGTTGTACTAATTAGAAAAAAGGATGAACTTAAACTCATCAGAGATGCATAGCATGTCTGAAGATATCTAACTCATTCGGCCTAAGTAAGCACTTGTTTTCCACTGGAATAGAAAAGCTACTACTGATAGTAGGAATACCTTTTGACTCATCATCAGAAAAACCATGTTTTTTAGAATCAAGATTAGATGACAAAGACAATTTGTTAGCTCTATCCATACTAATACAGACCTCTTAGATTTTTCATAATTTTTTAAGGCTTGGACTAATAACAATACATTGTGATACCACAAAGAGGACGATCTCTATAAACATAAACCAAACCTGATAATAAGTGATCGCTCAAAGTTGCCATCCTTGCACCAGCCATCGTTGCTTATGATAGCTGCCCCCAACTAGTATAGCACTGGGATCATATGTCCTAAGCACCTTGCGAGCATGCGAAATGGATTCCAAACAAGCACTAACTCTAGGTGTCCTAAGGGCACCCTAGATGTTCTCCACTGAGGGCACACCTCCGAGCACCCCACGCATGACATTGCAAAATTCTAAGATATTTAATTGAACTATTATTTAGAATTGGAACAGGAGAGCTGAAATATAACAACATACCAAAGCAATTAGGCCTCCATTAAGTCCTAACTAAATTATTTAGGGCTTGAGGATAATTACTAAAATTTGGGAGAGTAAGAAATAAATAGATCAAGGATGTAATTGTATAAAACTTCAAATGTTAAGGATCAAAAACTAAAAACGCAAACTTTAGGGACTAAAAATTATAAGTCAGGTGTAAATTGGGGTTAACTGAAATTTTGGGGAGCTCGAATGAAGGTGATTTAAATCAACTTATAATTATGGAAAGTTATTTTTTATATATAAGGTTAAGGACAGAACTTTAAATTCTCAATAACTTACCCCACCTCCACGTTACTCACCCATGCCCAAACCCAACCATAAAACCCAACTTTAATACCGTATAATTGCTCTACTTGACTAGGCGAACACATCCATACCTTAAACTCACCAAAACATCGACATCACTAAAAAATAAGAAACAACGCTAATGGTTGTTTTGGGGTGATGGGTTTCACTGTTTTGACAACTAGATCAGGAAATTGCATATAGGGTTTCAATAGGCTTAGTGGGGGGAGTCCATTGGTAGGTTCAATTTGAGTTTCAGGTGACCGTTGATTAATTAATTGAGCCAGTGGCGTACAGCGGTGTTAGGGCTTTTACAGTGGTTTTTTAGCCAATTAGCCAACCAAACAATGACCAATCAAAAAAATAGTTTGGGAGTTTTATTCATCTTGTGGAGACACACCTATGGACGGTGGTGGCCTTCACCTTTAACAGCGGTGAGGCTTCAATAGAGGCTTCAATTTCTTGTTTTAAGTCTATCTAGATTACTTTTGACTCAATATTAGATCAACATTCGATCTTATTTAGGTAATATCTTTTGATCAAATTTAATTTGGTGGCAACCAATTAAGGAATTTGGGACTTAATGTAAGAAGGTAAACTAAATATGAACCTTGATTCTAGTAACACCATCTAATAATAAAGAAATTATGAGTAAAGATTGATAAGAACAATTACCCACAATTTAAGTTGAATAACTTACAACTTAAAGTAACTTGAGACTTTAGATTATTATAACAATTAGTTATATTGTAGAGTACTATTGTGAAAAACCTTAATTAAAATGGAGGACTTTAAACATGTATCCATTGTTTGAGAATCAAGAATTGGATATAGTTTAACGTCTTAATAATTGGACTAAGTGTCTGATAATATTGAGCCTCTTGATAATTGAATTTATGCACTATTTTAAAATTCTAAGAAGATAGAATAAAGTGAAATCATGAGCTTCTGGGTATAAATATGCTCAAGTTAAGGGATTAGGTTAATGTTATTTCAAATCACCAATCAATTGAGTATAACTATATGGCCTTGGAAATTAAATTAATATTATTTCAATTTATATTATATTTTGGGATAACTAGGTGATGAGGCGATGAGTTATCGAACTTATTGAGAAAAGCTCTACTACTTGATACCATCGGGTAAGTTTATACTTAATAGTACGAGATTTTCTTGCTGGGAAAAGAACATATATGTTAGTAAGTATATTAGTACTACTTGATCCTTTATTAGTAAGTATAATAGTACTGCTTGATCCTTTCTATTAGATAACTTGTTGTTTGTCTCACTTCACATTTTGTTTCGACTTTTGCGTAGTCTTCGGAAAATCTAATTGAACTATTCTTCTATACTTTATGATATTTGAGCTATCACTATTTGAGGTTTAAAATACTTTAAATTATTAGATTTCTGAATTGTGTGATTAAATTAATTTTGTTCCATATGAGTTTTAAAAGTATACTAGTTGCGAATCCTCTCACATATTGCCAACTTTACTCTGAGTGCTATTTGCTGACTTAATCATGACAATACTATTTTACCTAAAAACGACAATTATGTTACAAAATTCAATTTCAAATTATGATTTTCTATCGTTTCTGTGATTATTATATTGATTATGATGGATTTACTATTTTCTATCTTTGATATAATTTAGAGATGGATTTACCTTAAGCTGAAAGCCCCATCTCAAATTTAGACAACGGACTAGATTTCCATCTCTAATTTTAGAGACGGATAGAAATTGTCTCTAGATCTATCTCTAGTGCTTAATATTTTTTTAATCAAATCCGTCTTTGTTTTTGTAAATCTGTCTCCACCATTGTCTTTTGTTTGTCAAAATTTCATCTTTGTTTCCATCTTTAATTATATATATATATATATATATATCTTTCGATCTTTATTTCTGTCTCTATTTAACCATTATTTTTCATCTCTAATTTATTTATTGATTGTTTTTATTTTTGTAAATCTAAATTGATAACCTATTTATGATAAATTTTCTAAACTACTACATAGTATCTCAACTCCTAAACCAATTACCTAATATCATTAACAAATAATATGATTCACAGAAAATATTAGAAAACAAATATAATTCATCATAACATAAAGTAACTCATTAATCTAAGAATCCAAGCAATTAACCAAAGGACTAATCATCAAAGTTACTCAATTATCTGTCTAATTAGTAAAAATGAAATGATAAGTTATTCTTACTAAAACCTTGTTGCTCTTGGGGTCTAGATCCACCAGCATATTAATGGTTTGTATAGCCCACTTCTTGCAACTTACACACCATCTCTAGTAGTGCTCCCTCTCTTTTCTTAGCCTCTTCTTTGTGCTTTAAAGCCTTCTCCATAGCATGTTCAAGAATTCTCTTACTCTCTGAAAGATTATGAGGTCTTAGAGGGATAAAATATTCAAGTGAAAAAGGATAAGAGTATACCGAACTAGAACTTCCAAATAAGGCCGAAGTTCCAAGTATGAAAATAAACAACGCAATAAATAAAGAGGGCAAAGTGATTTATAGTGGTTTGACAAGCTTACTCCACTACCTAAGCCAAAAGACTTAAGATTTTGAACCTACACTTTAGGTTAGTAATAATAAACATAAATTATAGAGTACTAGACAACTCAAACAAAGGCACTGGATCAACTATAGAGGCTTATCAAAAGAAACAAACACTTTGTTTAAGTCACCTAAATATTCAAGAGCACTCACTCAACTTTTCACTTGCAATATGCTTACAAATATTTTGTGAGAATGCATTTATATTGCTATACTTCTATTACATTAAATAACATTTATCATTTCCAAATATACAGTGATAGAATAATGGCCGTAGATTTTGTATATTTTCTTTTATGCATGAATAGCTGCCTTTTCCAATGGAATGTTCCTTCATTGATGCAATGGCTACTTTCCAAAACTCATGACAAGCTGAATATGGAAAAGATAGCATACAATGGTCATAATCAAAATATTCTTAATGAGAATCCAACAAACTCCCTCTTTATGGTGATGACCAATGCAATTTGTCTTCCCCTACCAAATGTAATCAAAGCATATCTTTTAATGTAATCGGTATCTCAAAACATATTATCAAGTATGATCTTTTGTCCAATAACTTCAAATACAAATTAAACAAGTAAATACCATCATAAGAATCCGTTACAATAGATTTAGTTAAAAAGAGCATCAAAGTTTGATAGTTCTATTCATAGCAATAGCTTCAACCATGAACTATCACATAAAGGCAGCAAGTTGCTAGTCAAAACATTAAATCACAAAATAGTAAGTTGTCAGCCAAGATGCCAAGAGTTTGCAATCGTTTAGCTGGCAATACAAATGAAAAGTTGAATTAAGGAGACTACATAATCTCCCCCTTCATTATTAAAAAGGTTGAGACAGCAGCAAAAGTAAGTGATCACGGGACCTTTTGCGAAGATTGTGGTAAAGATCCTTGACCTCATGACAGAGATTGGAAATACAGTTCCTGGATCATCAAAAATGATCTTCTAAGCTTGTTGGAAGAGTAGTTATCAAGTATTGAAATTTGCAACAGTGATTACGAGTGTAGTTAATTGAGTTTGGATAGAATCAAGTTTGGAGGAAAGTATTTTAATAGAGGCAGCAAGATGATTAACTGAAGGTTCAGGAGGAAGTTGCACTTTCTTTAAAGTAACTACACTAGAGGCAACAGAATGGGTGTTATGAGTAAAATTAAGAATAGTATAGAGAGGCTTTCTACTAGTGTTGCAATGTGATTGTCTTTTAGGAGCAAGTGTTGGAACATGAGTGTTAGAGGTGCTTTTAAACCACACACCATCCTTAAAATGAATTTGCATCATTTTGAGATTGTTTAGAGTAATAATTTTTTGATCATGTGATTCTTCAACCCATGAAGGAAGAAAAATGTTTTCCTTCTTAAAAAAGTGAGTAAGCAACATGCCATATAGGAGATTTTTTGAGCAATGATTAAGTGCATTATAGATGTAGTGAAGAACAAAATAGGCAATGTTCATAGGTTGACTAGTCAAGACCATGTAAAGGAGAAACACAGATGGCCCGTTCATATCAATAGAGTGTCCACTACTGGTGGAAGTGCTAGAAAGTAGAGATATGGTTATCAGCCTGTGCAAGAGGAAGTAATTGATACTTAATTTGTGAAGGGCTTCACCACCATCTAATTTGGGACATTTAGCACCCCCACAATAAGGTTTTAGTTTGGGACATTAAAACACGCATAAGAGCACCATACCCCGAAAGTAAAAAACTTGACACTAGAATTTTCTAAACCAAGATATTGATTAATTTTGGCCACAGTTAGAGTGGTAGAAACCTTCAAAATAGTGGAGTGAAGAATGAGAGAGTTTGTTACTGAGTATTCATTAGAGGTGAGATTGGCATAGAATAATCTGACCAAAAATGGGTAGGTGCGTTCATCAATACTCATCACCTTCTTCCAAGCAAGACGGTCAAGCATGTCAAACACCAAAGATGGTGGGAGTTCAGAGAATTTAATCGCACAACCTCAGTTGATATCCTGTTCCTGATATGGGAAGTGAAAGCTTCATAAGAGTGTATAACAAGAAATTTGAGAATGCAGGGAACTAAATTAAAATCCCAGTTGTTTAATTGGGAGTCAGTAAAGTTCATTGGGTTGAACAGATTTTACGATAGCGAGCAATTTGGAGAGTGGTTGAGAAGGCTGTTAGTAGTGAAGAAGTGAAAGAGTGTGTCACCAGCAGGGAAAGGGGTATCGTCAGAGGATTGCGTATATGGAGATTTTTATGGAGAATGTGCAAATAGTGGAGTAGAATGGTGGAGACCATTCAGATGGTGGTGTAGAATGGTGCGATTGTGGTGGAGAGTGGTTAGATAGTTTTAGAGATCGTTCTGCTCATTATCAAAAACAATGAGATGGCATTGATGGGAAGGTTGCGCTTCAGGTGGCGAGATCAGAAGACACGCCACTTTATGGAGTTGGTAGTGGAAGAATGGTGGAGACATGATGGTTGGGAGATATTGAAGGACAAGAAAATTTTTGATGAAATACGATTTTCTTTTTGAAGAAAGAAAACAGCTTTTGGGAATAAAGAGTCATATATGTAGAAATTTAATTTGTGTTGAGAAGAGTGAATGAAATTTTGAATTTTTTGAAGGAAATTAATGTGATATTAGAGAAAGAAGGAAAGATTTTGGGATTTGGGGAGAGTAATTTTAAACATACCTCTTGATACACAAATCATGCGGGAAATTTTTTTATACCTAATTTCTCTTTGAGAAAATAGAATCTTTCCTCAACAAGTGGTTTTGTAAATATGTCAGCAAGTTGGTTTCTGGTGTTCACATAGTTCATGCAAATATGTCCATTAGCAACATGATCCTTACTAATATGATGCCTAATTTCTATGTGCTTGGTGCATGAGTGGTGTACGGGATTCTTTGTGATACTAATAGCACAATATCATCACAATTGATAGGAACACACGAGAAATTAACACCAAAATCACTAAGTGTTTGTTTCATTCATATTACCTGTGTACAATAGTTCCCTAAAGCTATGTATTCTGCTTCGATGGTTGATAGGGCAACCACATTTTGCTTTTTGCTATACCAACTTACTAAGCATAGATTAAGAATTCGAAAAGTTCCAATTATGCTTTGCGGTCAATTTTGCACTTTGCATAATCAGCATCAGAAAATCCAGTAAGAGTAAAAGAGTTTGACCAAGGAAACTAGAGACCTAGTTAAGGAGATTCTTTTAGATATCGAAGAATTCTTCACATGGCTTTGAGGTGTGATTTTTTTAGATTTCCTTGAAATCGAGTATAAATACTTATAGAAAATAGTATATCTGGTCTGCTTATGGTTAAATATAGCATATTTCCAATCATCCCTTGGTACAAGGTTTCATCTATGATGTTCCTAGATGGATCAAGTTCCAGCTTGGTGTTAGGTACTATTGGAACTATTGTTTCCTTATAATCCTCTATTCAGAACTTTTTCAGCAATTCTCTAGTGTACTTCCTACTGAGAGTATCCATTGGCAACTAGTCTTGCCTTGTTTTTGATAACGTTACATTTGTCATCCAGTTTGTTGCAAAATACTTACTTAGTTCCAATCATAGTGTGTTCTGATGGTCTTTTGACTAAGTCCCAGACTTTGGTTTTTTCAAACTGTGACAGTTTGTCCTTCATGGTTATAACCTAGGATTCATCATTTAGAGCTTCTTTAATGCTTTCGGGTTTTGTAGGAGAAAGGAATACAATATTAGTATTATTGAAAGATTTCTCTTTTGTACGAGATCTTGTGGCAATTCCTATTTGAGGATCTCCAATTATGTTGTTGCTTGGATGATTGAAGGAGTGTTTGAATTTTCTCAATTTTTATCACCATGTTTGTTGGAACTTCTAGTTTTATCATCTATTGGAAAATTATTTCCTTCTAAAATCTCATGGTCTTTGCCTTGTTGAATAACTTCAATGACTTGTTCAACTTCTACAGATTCAATGCTCAAGGTTTTCTTAGCAGTTAAAGGGTTAGTTTCATCAAATACCAAATGAATGGTTTCTTGGATTACTCATTTTTGTTTGTTAAATATTCTGTATGCCTTGCTATAGATTGAGTATCCAAACAAAATTCCTTCATCAGACTTTGAATCAAATTTACCTCATGGGTCTCTGTTGTTGAGAATGTGACACTTGCATCCAAAAAATCAAAAGTAAGAAATGTTTGGAGCTTTTTCATTCCACAATTCACAAGGTGTCTTTTTGATGAAAGGTTTGAGGAAGACTCTATCGATCACGTAGCATGTTGTTTGATTGCTTCTCCCCATAAGGTATTTGAAATATTGTACTCATTTAGCATTGATCGAGCCATCCCCTGAAGCACCCTATTATTTCTCTCAACTACCCCATTTTGTTGGGGTGTTCTAAAAGCAGAAAAATTATGAGCATAATCAAATTCATCATAAAAATTACTGAAATCCAAATTCTCAGATTTTGGTCCATGATCACTTCGTATGGACTCGATGGTGTGACTGTTTTCATTTTATATTATGTAGGTAAGACGAATAAAAGACATTAATGCATCATTTTTGTGAGACAAAAATCGTACCTAGGTGAAGCATAAAAAACCATCCATAATTACAAGCACATATTTGCTACCACCAAATGTTTGAGTTTGCACGGGACCAAAAAGATCAAGATGCAGAAGATCAAGTGGTTTTGAAGAAGAAATATCATTTATAGGCTTGAAAGAAGTTTTTATCTATTTTCCTTTAACACAAGCATCACAAACTTTGTTTTTACTAAAATTCAAATTTGGAATGCATTTAACAAGACCCTTTTTAACAATATGGTTTAACAAATTCATGTTTGCATGTCCTAAACGTTTGTGCCATGTCCAACTAGGATCTTCTAATGCAATGAGATATTCTACATTTTGATCAATGAAATCACTCAAATTGATGCAATAGATGTTCCTATATCTAGTGGCGATGAATACAGTCTCATCATTTTTTGACATAATATAGAGTGAAGGTTGAAAGTGTACCTAATAGCCACTATCACATAGTTGGCTAATACTTAGTAGATTGTGTTTTAGCCTTTCTACTAGCCAAACATTTTCGATGCAAGTTCCAAAATTTTTGCCAACGGTACCTTTTCCAATAATTTTGCCTTTGGTGTTGTCTACAAATAGGGCATTTCCTTTATTGAATTGCTGTAAGTATGAGAAAAATGACCTATCTTTTGTCATATGTCTAGAACATCCACTATCCAAATACCATTTTTGCTTGTTTTCTCTATCAGTTCCTACATCACAGATATTTAACTTTTTAGGTACCCACTAATTGCTAGGTCCTAATTTGTTAGTCTTTTTAACCCACACATACTTTTCATGTGACCTTCCTTTCCAAAAGCTGACTAACGATTATGTGCAGGACATGTGACCAACCTTGTTAAATTTTTAATTGAAATAGAATTTTGGGACCAATTTTGCCATTTTTTTTTTTAAATTTTGGGATGTTTATGAAATTCTTGTAAAGTGAAGGACTATTCTTGTAGACCCCCTATTTTGTGGGACTAAGAAAGCAATTTTTCCAGATAATTATTTAACTTAGATATAAATAAAATTAAAAAATGTATACTTCAACCGAAACTAAAGTGATTAAATCTTTAAAATACAAAAAAAAAAAAATAGATATGAAACATTAGTTTATTTGTTTGGACATAACGTAAATTATCAACTACTTTATTTAGATAAATTTTTAAATTGTTCTTGGATTAAGTATAGTTAAATTGAAAAAATAAAAATGGACAAACTTTATTGATGAAAAATTGACGTCAATATTTTTGTTTGATTAAATTATTCAATTTTTAACATACACTTATTAGATAGTTTCAATGTGTCTATTTTGTACAACATTTTTCAATATACTAAAACACAAAAAATTATGTTTAACACATATAAGTTAAAATATGGAATACACATTTTATATAAAACTGTATTTTATTTAGTAATGAAATTTGAAGTTTCTATGTCCAAACACGTGAAACTTTTATAAATAATTTAATATACTTTATTTATATATTGATAGAGAAATGAAATATTTTTTATAAAAATATTATAAACATAAATAATATTTAGTTAATTAAAATTTGCATACTAAGTATAATTAATTAAATTCTACATAAAAATGCATAATTAAGAAATAGAAATATTATATTTTTTTTATTAAATCTAATTAAGTAAATTTCATATAAAAATGCATATTTTTTTTTGCTTCATTTGTTCAATAGGAAAACTAAATTAATTTCAATTATTTAGCAAAATAATATATTTAAAAAATCTGCAAGTATTCTAGTTGCATTATTCAAATAAAAGACATATAAATCATCTTTTTTTTCCTTGTCTAGAGACATAAAAAAAAGTTACAGTAAAAATAATAATAAAATACAAATTCAATAACCAATCACATTTTGAATTTTAAATTTATATGATGAGATAAAATATTAAATATATTATTATGAATATTTTGAACTTTTATAATGAAATAAAACCTATCAGTATGAATATTTAGAACTATCCAATGAGATAAAAATTAATATTGCAATTTTGGCTAAGCACAACATGAGATTTTAGTTTTAATGGATAAATTAGTTATATTAAAATAAGTTTAAAAGAATTAACAAACAATGAGATTTTTTTAATTTAATTAAAAAACTCAGAATTCTAAGAGTTTAGAATTTGGTCAAAATTGCGCAATTTTAGATCTCACACCATAGTGCTATATATAATAATGTAGATAGATAGATTTGATTGATATATATTTTGTTGATAGAGATTTGCTAGAAATAGATTTGGTTGATTCCTATTAATTTTAGGAAGATCATTTTGTTTATTCTAATTTTTTTTTTATTATGGTATGACTGACATATTCTGCCTTGTAATACAAGTAGATATATG
The DNA here is from genome assembly GCA_014898725.1 of Jacaranda copaia. NCBI lineage: Eukaryota > Viridiplantae > Streptophyta > Magnoliopsida > Lamiales > Bignoniaceae > Jacaranda > Jacaranda copaia. The sequence goes on from JACGDI010005651.1 coordinate 232,074, forward strand.
TGCTAAAGTTCGATGCATAAAATTTCTTTTCAAGGGAAGTTCATTGCTTGCCAAAACTTTTATTACCCACTTTTATTTGATCCATGGAGCTTTTTTCTTGTTTCAAGCAAAAACATATGAGCAATATATGTGGCGTTTTCATGTATGATTTCTTCCACTTTTCATATTGATTTTTATTGATTTAGTTGTCATTTGATAGAAATTTATTTGATTTCTATCGATTTGATTATTACCATAAAAAAATATTCTTATGTGAAATATCAATAAATTTTTATTTTCATGAATAAAATTTTTTTAAATAAAATATTTTACACATAAAAATTATTGATGCACGTAGGGATTGCATGCAAGAGTCACTGGTATTTATAAACAAAAATTCAAGAGATTAATATGTTGTCTGTATTAAGTTGAATATTGAAAATTTATTCTTTCAAAGTGTTACAACAATTCTTTATATAAAAATAAATAAATTTTATTTATCAAAAGTTATATTAAATATTAAGAAATATATTGGTTTCTACAATATTGCATATTACAAAGCATCTATTAAATTGATGATTAAAGAATAATTTAATATAAATTATTTTTATAAAGAAAATACTAAATATTATATATTTACTCTTTTGACAAATAAATAACGTTTTTAAGATGTCAAGCATCATGAAAATCATAACAAAAATCATACAAAAAGACTTCATGTTCTAAAAAAGTGGTTTATTTATTATTATATCAAAATGTACATATGATTTAAAAAATGTATTGAATAAACTTATTCAACTCCATTTTTTCTTACTTTTTCTCATTTCTTTTTGAAAAAGTTTACAATTTCAAAAATTAACATAGCATATAAGTAATTTAGAATTAATAATTCCAGATGTTTTACAACTTATTCACATATATATATATATATATATGTATATTATATCTTTAAGTTTCATCTAATGATATCTATTTTATGTTATCAAATAATAAGTTTTCTTTTTTAAAATATTAAAGAATATTATTGTAAAATAAAATATCTTAATAGTTAAAATTATTTTTGGTGCATTGATGCATACTAGTAATAAGTATCACTCTAAAGGCAGCAGTACATGGTTAGTTTTTTTTTTTTTTTAAATGAAAACTTTAGATTTGATGCATTAAAATTATTGAGAGAAAAATTTACAATTTTAAGAGAAATAAGGTTGCAATAACTTTAACATGTTTTGGAAAAAATAAATAGATAAGAATCCTCCAACTATTAATTGAGTCAACTTAATTGGAAAACTACTTACTATTCCAATTTATACTCGAGCTGATTTACTCGTCGCCGGATTGAGTTTGATAAAATAAAATAAGCCCCATTACCCAATAAGTTAAACTTGAACCCAATATATAAGACATATTGATCTTTCAAAGCATGTGAATTACATAGTGATCAGTTGTAGTTGTTAATTATATTGCCATGTGTATGTATATATACATATAAGTAGGATGTTCTCTAGTACATGCTCAATTAACTTTTCAAGTTATTAATGACTCGATAGATACAATTATTGTATACTTATTTGGTATAATTAATTAAGTTTACAAAGGTAAAAAAAGCAAAAAAGGACTAAAGAAGACTCAATCACAATGAATGGAAGGAAAACAATTAGATAAAAAGGTTGAGAGCTCAAATAACTGAGTCTATTAAAAAGTACATCAAAACTTTGATAGGTCGAAAACTTGAAGTCTATCAAGAAAAAAGAATATAAATACTAAACCACAAAGAGAAATTAGGTACAATAAATCATTTGCAAGAATTCATGAATTTTGAGAAACCTTCGAGAGCTGTGAACTCTCTGTACTACATTTTAGAGAAAAAGAACCTTGAATTTTGTTGACTATCGGAAAGGACTACTACTTCATTTCCATGCAAAATTGTCTTGACACCATCTATAGGAAACTCTAAATTTGACGAAGGATTGTCGATAATGCAGATAAGATCTCGAGCTGAAGATTCAAGCAACTAGGTGGTCCTAAGGTCCGAGAACATAGAGAACCACCGGCTTGAAGCACATTCACGTCCGATGCTAGAGCTTGCCCTAGAAGAGCAGTTGATATCAAAGGGATGACAGCATGGTAGGTACTGCCTTCTAGATATCCTACTCTATTAATAATCTAGAAGACATTGAATTGCATTGGAGAATACAACTACACAAGCTGCAACCAAAATGGTCGCCCAATATGGGGAGGAGTGCCACCCCTAAGAGCAACTACAATCCTCTTACTAGAGCTAAGGGACTTCGTCCTCCCTAGAGAGAATTGAATGTAGAACTAACTTTGAGAACCGCTCCCTTCCCTCTACCTCCACAAGTGGACTCAAATTCCTCCTTTTGAGCATATTTCCCCTAGCAACTATCTACTACAGTTGGAGTCCACACTCATTCAATGGTATTGCAACCCTTAAAAGGAGCTGGAAACTAGTGTTTACCTCTACTAGTCCCTTTTCCCCAATGTATTCCTTTCTACATAGCTACCATGGTTGAGGATGAGCTTTATGACTTGAGTGAATTAGCATATTGCAAGTTGTTTTGTACCACACTCACCAAGTTTGCCTTAATGTTGTTCAACCAAAAGCCACTTGGATGTTCAACCAAAAGCCACTTGGATGTATCACGGGCTTGGAGCTATTGATGCCGCACTTTCTCCACAAATTCCCCATTAATTGTAGATACATGAAAAGGGGGCGTATTTGCTAACCATGAAGCAAAAAGATGAAGAGTCTCTAAGTTACTATCTCAACCATTTCATTCAAGCAATACATGAGATCCCTCACATCAACCATGAGCTCCCACTTAGCATTATCGAACAAAACCTAAGCATCTAAAGTTTTGGAAATCTACTGCTGGGAAACTTCTCTATACTTTGAATGAACTCTTAGTGTGTGCAAAGAAGTACATTAAAATTGAGGAAGCCGTGACCTCTTAGGACACTAGCAAGTGCAAGACGCATGATGGAAGAAGCAATAGCAATAACAAGAAAAAGGGAGATCATAGGCTCAATATTTATTTTTATTTTTTGTTTTAAAGCTATGATCAATATTTATTTTTATTTTTTGTTTTAAAGCACTTTTTAACTAGTGATTACAATTTTTTGAGTAGGCCTTTCTGTAACTAACTCTACACTATCTAACTTATCCTAAACTTTTGAATTCTTAGGGCCCGATGGAACTAGTCTAGACAAATTTTCAAGTTTTGACACAAATTGTCGAGCTTCATTTACCATCCAAACTGCAAGAAAATATATCTTTATTTCATATTAAGAGAAACTATTCAGTAATTATTGGGAAAAAGAAAAGATGAAAAATTGTATCATCAAATTTCAACTAAAATGAAACCAATAGAAATATATAATCACCAAAAAGAAAAGAAATAGGAAAATAGGACATTAATTGCAAAAATATCAGCCTTTAACAACTTATTTAGTCAGATATATACACACGTATATATATATATATATATATCAAATGGCAAACAATATGTCGTATATCTATATATTGATATAAAATTTCTCCCAACATGGTCTTTTGCTCTCATTACGTCCATATTTTTCTACCTGATTATTTTGGGCCATTTGACTTTCATCATACAGAATGTTAATAGTAATTTGAATTGTTTAACGATTTTATAAGAAATTTTTTGCCAAATTGTAACATGCCCAAAAAATAAATGTATCAGACTAAGCGTTTGGGAGTTTTGGTTTAGCGAAAAAGACTACGGATAAAATTAAACCAAGAAGGAATTATGCTAGCGAATTTTTTTTTAACCAAAAAAAAAATAAAAATCCAACTTATCACCATTTTGAATTTCTTTTAGATTTGGATATCAAATATTAGGCCCCCCACCCCCACCAGAAAAAAAGAAAATCACGAATAAACCATATTATACACGTTACATCATCAAAACATCAAAACTCTGTACATTAATGTAATTTTTCACTAAAATTCAAAAGTCAGACATCTAAGTAAGACGTTCGACGGGCAAAAGTAAAGTCGGGCAACTTATATTGATCAAATATTAAAATGTTAATACAATGTTGTCCATCCATTAAATTCAGAATAAGGCAGAGAAATGTTCAAAACCTGGCTTGTCCTTACACGTCAAAGAAGATTGCCCACAAGATAAGCTAATCAAGACGCAATGAAAACGACGTTACGTACGATTCGTTAAGAAAGCTGAAAACAAAAGACACACACACACACACACATAAATATACACACGCGATTGCTTAAAGAATCAGGGGAGACGTGGAAAATCGCTTAAATACGTCGATGGCCGCATTCAAATAATAACACTGGACAAGTGTGAATCCCAAGGATTCCCGATGCTATAGATATGTTCATCAAACTACTATCAATAATGATATAATTAATATTTTTCCCCAGGAATTCTAGTTCGATATCAATCTAAAGAGTGTGAAACCATAATAGTTTAGAGAATCTGATTTCAAATAAACATTAAATGTTAATTTGTTTTGACTACCTTCTAAATAAAACAATATATGCCCGTGTGAAAATTGTTGCACCTATGACCATGGTACTAGATTCTTCTTGCATGCTTCATGCCGCTTCCTAAAATACCCTAAATTACGTATTATGTTATTATGTACAAGATCTAGGATACAAATATTTGTTGATTGACTTGCCAAAATTAAGAGTTTCTGCAAAATAAGAGGCCCAATTGTATATATCATTGGTATATAGTTGTTGCAGTTTCAGTTGATATAATTATTTGTTTGATCAGGGATGCACATTACAAGCAAAAAAATATTGATAAAATATTAAATGACATAATGTAAAATTGTTATTAATTGCATATATTAACTCACAAGAGATTTTTATTATTATCTTAATGATTTTCATAATAAGAAGTGTTCAAAGTTGTCATAATTGACAATTCGTGAAATATCTAGAGCTAGTTTGGTTGGCATGATAAGGAGGTGGGATATGATCATTTTATCCCATCTTATCATTCACATTCAAGCTTGCAATTATTCCTTCGATCCGCTTCTATATGTACCAAATGAGAGAAATAAAACGGCCACCACCATGGATTGATTTATCCATTTTTTTGGGTGCTTGTGTTCAATTTATACAAACCAAATTATATCATAATGATAAAAGAAGCACACACATTGTCGTATATATGATAAATAATCATGAGATAATTTAAAAATACAACCAAACGTGCCCCTACAATATTGACAATCTAATGATAATAAAAACTTTGCTACAAATTATATTGACAAAATTTTTATCGTCACTAGTTGTTAATTGATGATATTTTGAAATATTAGTTTTTATTAATATTAAATCATGTTGAGACAAAATAAAAAATTTTATCACTAAAATAATATTGTTAATGACTAAATAAAAATTATAATTATTACTTAATATATGTCATCAATAATAATTTTTACATTATCGTTTATATTTTGTCACTATTATATATTATATTATTTTAATAGTAACAGTAAAGTGATATCATAAGGAGATGGACATAAAAATGTACATTTTATAGGTTTTTTTTTAAGATATTGATGAAATCGATTAGATTGCAAGAAAGAAAGAAATTGGCCATTTGGATTGACTGTTAGATTGAATTCTAATAGTATAATACAACAAAGTAAGAATGGGTCATGACTGTAACTTTTTGTTGGACCATGATGAGTAAAATATTGTGTGGATAAAAAAGTGAGTTTGAAAAAATTATTTGATATTTTCCGCTGGCCTTCATTGTCAGTTGTCACTGCACAAAATAATTTTTACTAGAAGAGATGAAAATGGACTACCCCTTCCACCATAAAAGGATGAGAAAAGACAAAACCCCTGAAAGTTACGTACGTACAAGAAAGGTCACAATTAATGCCAAATTACTTCAGTAAACATTATAATAAACAAATCATTATACGACATTTGATTTTAATTGTAATTATGAATATTGGAAAGAAGAAATTGTATGTAATAATATTTACCAAACATATTTATATTTCAAGACTCAGTGTATATTTTTAATTTCATCGACATAGGTGGAATACTTTGCAGATGAAGATGGGTATTTCTCACGGAGCTGGAGTCAACACTCTCTCATAGTGTTCGCCTTGTTTTTGTGAAAGAATAAAGGCCGGGCATGAACATCAAACAATTTCTTTTGTCAATACATGTCTGACTTTCTGTTTCTATCCCAAATAAATGTGGGGTGAGCCCTACTGGTTTTTTATCTCATTAATTCTCACGCCCCTATATAACTATATATATATATATATATACATACATACATTGTGAATTATGTCTAGCTAGGAATTGGGATAATGAATTTGATCCCACTTTTCCATAACAATCACACTACTTGTGGTCCTATTGAACTAATGGGGGGATTTAAGAAAATTTGTGCATCAAGCTTTGATGTTTAAAGAAAGTAAAATATTCTTAATTAGAAAGACGCATGAGACAGAAAATATACATGCGCAGGATTTTAGGGAAATTTCAATTTTGGTTGTATAATAATGGTTGATAACAATAGTATAATTTAAATTTTTTAACTTAACTTATAGCAGTCCAAATACCATATTTGTACATGCCCAATGAAACTTGGGAAATTACTTTCGAACGAACAAGAAGAAATTCCTGGGGAAAATGATGATTAATAATAATGCAATGAAGCCAAAAAAGGCCAAACGAATCCATCAAACTATAAACAATTAATATTTGCCCTTATGAGACGATGCAGCACCTCCCCCCATGCCTTACCGCCCACCCACGCCATATCACACCCCACAATGACCGGGCCCCACAATTGCCATTAAATACGCTGCCCCTTGGTGTCCAAGATCACCCCCCATCAATCTCTAAATAAGTAACAGAAGAGCTAGTTAGAGATAGAGTGTGCATTGTGGATTGTGCAGTGCAGTTCTCAGCAGTAGTACTCTTTGAAATATTTCCCAGCGAAAAAACCTAATTACCTCATAGTGTCGACATAATGGTTTGCCTGAGAGACCCGTTGGTCCAAAAAGTATGCGAGCTGTACGAGAAGATCTCCCAGCTGGACAACCTCAAACCCTCCAACGATGTCGACACACTCTTCACACAGCTCGTCCGCACGTGCATTCCACCCCACCCCATCGACGTCACAAAACTATGCACCCAAATCCAGGACATCAGGACCAAGCTGATCAAGCTCTGCGGTCAGGCTGAAGGGCTCCTCGAGAAACACTATTCCACTATGCTAGGATCCTTCGACAAACCCCTCGAGCATCTCCACTTATTCCCATATTACTCCAACTACCTTAAGCTCAGCTGCCTCGAATTCGATCTCCTCAGCCAGCACTGGCCCAATCCTAGCCGTATCGCCTTCGTTGGCTCCGGCCCTCTCCCCCTCACCTCCATTGTTTTAGCCTCTCACCATCTCAAATCCACTGTCTTTCACAATTTCGATATCGATGCATCCGCCAACTCCATGGCTTCCAAGCTTGTGGAGTCACATCCTGATTTGTCGGAACGGGTGGCTTTCTTCACGAACGACATCATGGACGTATCTGGGGAGGCGTTGAAAGAGTACGACGTTGTCTTCTTGGCCGCCCTCGTCGGGATGGAGATAGAAGAAAAGATGCATGTGATAGAGCATTTGGCCAAGAATATGGCGCCGGGGGCGATTCTTATGCTGAGGAGCGCCCATGGGGCTCGTGCTTTTCTGTATCCGGTGGTGGAGCCTCGGCATCTGCGAGGGTTTGAGGTTCTTTCCGTGTACCATCCGACGGATGAGGTGATTAACTCGGTTGTTATTGCTCGTAGGTGTCCGAAGCCGGTGCATTCGATTGATCAGCAGGGGTTTGGACCATTGATGCTTTGCAGCAAGTGTGCTGATCAGATTCAATCATTCAATCCACTGAGTCAGATTAACTTGATCGAAGAATTGGCCGTCGAAGAGCATCTTTGCTGATCAGTGGAGTTGTGTGGTCGTCGTGGATCGTACCTGATCTCCATCTCTTATATAATTCGAACAATCAAGATGTTTAATTTGTCATGATATGTTGATATTGGAATTGATGTTTTTCCAATATTAATCTTATGCATTTGCCTGACTTTAATTTACTCTTGATCTTGTAGAATTAGTTAAATGTGTCAGGTTCGGTGTTGTTATTGTGATCGATCATGTCATTTGTGGAAATAACATGACAGTACTGTGGGATTTGTCTCCAAATATTTGGATTATATATATATATATATATGGCTTATGTATCCGTGGTTAATTGGGATTCCTGCTGTGTGTAGACGTTTTCCTATATATATATATATATATATATATTTCACTCGATCGTGTTGGCCTTGTTAGCATAGAATTTTCCCATTGTACGTCTTTCTTGTGTAATCTTCACCAGTGATAATTCACTATATATGTTTCCTTGCAACTTGCAAGTACTGCAATCTAGATACATAGATAGATAGATAATAAACCTTAATTTTGTCAACATTTGGGGTTACATCTCGACAAGAAACTGCAACATATAGTATTTCTGTAATTACTGATGCGAATAATATTTAAACAGGATAAAAACAGCCTATTTTGTTGTCAGACTTATAGCCACACAGATAACTAAGTAATGCTGCCATCCTGATTAAATTGTTTGCCCAATTCAATCATCACCTTCTTCTTCCCTTTTCTCTCTTTTTATTTTTACTTGTAATAATGACATTATAAGATTGGTCAAAAAAACCAACGGGCATTTAAAAAATTAATTCTAATTACTGCGTACACTACCTTTTTTTTTTTTTTAATTTAATGTTCAAAAAATTAAACTATTCATTAAATTAAAAATTTTATTTATTCATGATTCATTGGTTCAGTCATTAGTTATATTGTAATTAAACCGCGATTGAATTGTTGTGCCATAATTATGTAATATATATTGTATATTTTATATATTACTTAAAATTTAATAAAATACTAAACATAAAATATAAAAAGTTTAAATTATATTGTTTAACTTCATAAATTAGAATTTCTTGAAAGAATACATAGGTTGAATAAGAGACTAAAATTTTTTATCTTCTAGCCGAGTTTAAAAATTAGAATATTAAATCTAATTTGGAACTTTATTTTATAAATCTGTTTGATAGTTTTGGGTTTTTTACCTTCTTAAGATGCATCTTACTTTTGGAGGTTCACATTATGTCCAAAAAAATTAAAAATAAAATAATTATGCTAAGAATTAAATGAAAAAATAAACGAATGAGTCCAATTTTCATAAATTGTAAATAATTCAATGATTTAAATGGTCTAACCATCAGTTCAAATGATTTTTACAAAATAGAATGATTTTATTTATTTTTTTATTTTTGTTTAAAATCAAATCAATTAATAGGATAACTGGCGGTTTAATTGGTTTGAATGATTGATCTGATTTAATTTTTTAAACAATTATCACAATTACTATTTGTTGTCAATCATATATTCATCGATGAGATGGCGCCAAAAATCATGACACTTTTCGACAAGAGGTAAGTTGCTTGCTGGATCCAACTGCATGTATTTATGTGTGTGCAGTTAATTATGCTTCAACGTCAGTCAAAATCAAAACGTCCTTCTATTGCACCTTAACTGAATTAACTGATTGTCATCAGTCAGTACCTATCAAACATGAACTGGTTTAATTTCTAGTATTTCTGAACTCAACTTGGGCTCTCATGAAATGAAGGGAGCTGAGTTAAAAATTGTTTGAGTGAATTTATATATTTTTTAAAATATTTTATAAGATATTTAATAATATATAAAATATAAAAAAATATTTAATAATTTTTTTAAAATAAAAAAATTTATAAATTTTTAAAATTTTATTTTAGAAGCTTATAAGATTTTTTTTAAAAAAAAGTTAAGAATTCCTAATTTATTTTTAAAATTTTAACAAACTTTCTTAATTTTTAATATATTAATTATAAAATTATCATTACTAATATTTTATAAGTTTCAAAAATTTTATTTTATCCAAACACTTTAAAATTTTATTTTTAAAAAAAGATTTAATAATATCTTATAAGCTCCACAAATATTTTATAAAATATAAGAACTTATAAGACCTTTTAAATAAATTTAACCAATTACATTGAAAGCTCACTCACTCAACCAGGCAAGTCAACTATCAACAACCTAGCTCAAACTAGTAAATACAACTTTCACCCCCCATCAGATGAGTTTAGTCATTCCCTTTTTCACCTATGGGATTAGCTATACCATATCCATTGGGAATGAATCTAAATATATATATATATATATATATATATAAAACACAAAATTACACTCCAAAATTTAACAACATATTTTTATATTTAAGGAAAAAAATCTTCACTTTGTAAACATTTGATATTATATTCCAACTTCTTTGATTGCTACGTGTTTTTATTTAATTATATATTTAGTTCATATATTTTTGAGTAATATTATAAAAAATATTAAATTATTATAAAAATATAAATAATAAATAATAAAGATAAGAATAATTACGCACATCTCAATTTTTAAAATAAAAAGTGGAAGTATCATCGACTTGATCCATGCTAATGAAATATATATAGTTTAAAATATTATTTATATTCGCATATCTTCTAATGATTAAAAAATATATACAAAACTAATAAATGAAGAGTTGTCCATTGTATCAATAACTCTTTAAAATAAACTTATAAAAAAGTATAATAAATCATTATTACCTTATCACAAAAACGTTAAGCACTCTAGTTATATAGTATTTTATATTTTTCTGAATTATATTATACCAAAAAATTCAAAAGAGCTTGCTAAATTATAATTTTAAAAATAATAATTTTAAAGAAATTGTGTTTATACATTTTTGTGGAAATGTATATAGCTTGTTGATAACATACAAAGTATATATATATATATATTGATGAAATTGGAATAACATTAAAAATGATATTAAAATTGCATAATTATAGACTTACTAAAACAATATCTATGGTAATATATCAAAAATATTTTACTAATAAATACTTTTATTTTAATAATTCTTTACAAAAGGTTAATTTGACTATTTAAAAAATTCATTCCTTTCTTAATGGTTATTTCTATTTGTACCAATCATTAAAATTGAATCAAGAAGGGAATGGAATCTCTTTTTTTCTCATTTCTTATACATGCCAATCATAGAATAAATTATACTAACATCATTTCCCTTTCAACTGCATTCCATTCCCATATAATTTTGATCATGCATACCAAACACTACCTAAGACGTAAAACTTATTATAGTAATATCGAACAAGGCCCATTCTCAGTGCACACATGCATCACATAAAAATCGAACATGCGAACGTATACAATTTCTAATCATCTCACCGCAGGAATGGCCTGACTCTTGATTTCAAATCCGAAGTTCAAATATCATTATATTCATCAAAGTCTAGTACCTAATTATGGCGCAACATAAGCAGACAAGTGAATCCAGAAATCCTGTGCATCCGTGCATGTTGTTCATTTTATTGATTTAAATTTTCATACACTATCAAACAATTAAATATTTGTTATAAAAAATTGTTACAGAATTAATTCGTAGTTATGATTATAAATTTTTATAGCAAATATAATCTTTTTAAATAATAATTAACAAAAATTATTAGCTGTCAATTTGTAACTTAATTCATTGAAAGCACAACATTTTAAATCTATTATCCGTAGACAAATTAATATATATATATATATATATAAGAATAATTATTAGCCACAGATTGATCATAGTGTTAGCTAAGAGTGCATCTACTTTGAATTTAATTAGGTTAAATTCATAGTTAAAATTATGAATTTTTAGCATTAATTAGTTGTGGATTGATTTGATTCCTTAATTTTTTGAGACGACATTTCAAATAACAGTATATATGTTTTTTATTTTTTTTCTAGTTAAATTCAACATCCAAATATAATATTAATATCTATTGAAATGGAGTTAAAATTAGGATTGCTAAACCATATGTTCGGACCTTGAATTTTTACATAGAATATGTGAAAGAAACTTTTTCATATTTCAAATGATGTAATTTTGTGCCTTAGGATCTATACAGTTGCATTTTCTTTCTTTTTTGTTCCCATTATTTTTTTATTCAAACATAGCATAAAAGTTACTTTAACAAAACACTCTATATTAGGATAGGGAAAAAAATAATTTCATTAGCATTTACTTAATGAAGAAATTCTATCAATTCAGAATTTGGGTTAATAGGCATGCATGAATTCATCATGAATCTAATACATATCTCAAATTTCAAATTTAATAGCCCCAAGGTACCATAGCCATCGTTCCAAGGGCATCAAGGTGCAGGTAACCGAGATGATGATGATGATGAAAAATACTATTAAATCGCAACCATTCATATCACCAAATCAATTAGAAATTTTCATTTTTACACACCTAGTGACCAAATTTTATTGATCACTAATCAGTGATCGCTTAATGATTAATTAGTGATCGATTCAAATATATTTTTTAAAAAAAATTATTGACTGATTAGTGATTAATCAATAATCGCATTAGTGACCGCATAGAATCGATCACTAATGCAATTACTAATTAGTGATCAAATTCATTTTTCAGTCACTAATATTAGTGATTACACAAAGCAGTTACTAATTCGGTCATTAGTAAATATTAGTGACTACACAAAGCGGTCGCTAAGATTAATGATCACACAAAACGGTCACTAATTTGGTCACTGATTAGTGACTGAACTCTTTTTTCAGTCGCTAATATTAGTGATATATAAAACAATCACTAATTCGATCACTAATTAATGACCGGATTATTTTTCTGTCGTTAATTTATTATCAAATATTCTTTCTTTTATTGATGCAGTTCTAATTAGTGACTGCATTTTTCATTCAATGAATGATCACAAATATAAAGTTTTAGTTTTTGTATATTCTTTGTAATATGAAAGCATACAATTTATGAACTACTTATATAAGTAATTAATAAAATATTGTATTTGTTATAAATATATATAAGTTTCTAACAGTAATATGTGTATATGTTTGAAAAATATAAATATTATGAGTAAATAAATACTTTAATATATAATAATATTATATATTAGTTTGTTTTTATTAGTATATATACATATTACCATATATGTGCAAACTATTTATTACTATATATATCAGAGTATGTATATACTATTTTTTAATATGTTTATAATATATTATGATAAAATATACCTAAAATTAGAGGAAGTAGTTATAAATAATAAATATTGCACATTATTATATTGAAGAAAAATTACACAAATATTAAATAATTAATTATTATTTTTGTTAAATTTTAAAAGGCAAAAGAATAACAACTTAATTATAAGAATATTATAATTATTTTTTGATTTATAGATATTATATATACTATATTGTTTAGATAGATACGTGAAAATGCATGTAGTATAGCGGTCAGCAACTCATAAGACTATAGCAAAGGTCCTGAGTTTGAATCTAGGAGTTTACAATATCCAACATTAATTTTTTTGATTTTCAAAATTAGTGACTGAATTGTTTTGGTTATTAAGCGGTCACTAATTAGTGACCGAATAAGTGATAGCATACTAATATACATAATTTATTTTAAAAAAATTAAATAATTAGTGACTCTAATTATCAATCAGTAATTGATTATTAATTAGTGATCGATACAAATTAGTGATGAGGGTTTTAGTGACCAATTGAGCTGTCACTAAAACCCATATTTTTTTGTAGTGACATGCTTCTTGAAATAAATTTTCAAAGATCAAATTTCTGAAATGAAAATGAGACAGAATTAAATGATCAAATTAAGAGCATTTTTCCCTTTAAAAATTGACAATACATAATTAATTTACAGTTAATTAACAGCGCAACTGGGAAAGAAAGAAAGAAATAAAAGAAGAAGAAGAAATCGGAATAAATTATTTTGTTGAGTAGCCTTTTTTTATTTTAATCAGATGAAAAGTGGTGCATAAGAAAGTGCATGGTAGCACTAGCCAGCCAGTATATATGTCGACATCGTGAGAACATCTTAAAATCAACTTTACTAGTCGTGGAGGAGCGCCTGTATAAGTAAATCATGTTACTGTACGACTCTCCTTGCATTGCTTAAAGTAATTCTTTTGAAAAATAAAATAAGTGAACAAATCCGAATCTTAAATTATATATTTGGTTTGAACTTTGAAGGATCATTTAGGAATTGAAAATTAGAAAAATGCATTCCAATAAGCAATAAATTTAGTTTTATTGGTAATATTGACACGCTTATGTGGCCATTATATATATATATATATATAAGATTTAATTAGTAAATTTATAAGATTTTGAGTTTGAACTCCATTCAGTATATATGTGGACATGTGTAAACCTTTTAATAGTTAAACTAAAAGTTGATACTATAAAATTAATGATTGTTGATTCTTGGTCGTTGAAACAAGTAACGAGTTGTTGATCAATAATTATTAATTTGTTGTTACTATAAAAAAAAATTAATTATAGCAAAAGACGACAGAGTAAAAATTGTGACTACTAACAATTAGTCAATCACTTGTGGATGGTGGCAAATTTAGTAATAATAAAAATTTTGTCAGAAATCATATTAATAACTCTTATTATCGCTATACATGTTTCACTAATTATCAATAATAACAACTTAAAAAATTAATTTTTGCCAATGTTTGAAAACTCATCATTAGAGATATAATAAAAATTATTGCCACTTAGCATATGTTACTAGGGACAATTTTTCACTTAATATTTTATTACTGATATTATATATATTTTTTAATGTGCATTGATGTACGCAATTACTTCATTAAAAAATTATGTGTTATTTTAAATTATTAAGATTCCTAGCTTTTCAACACCCGCTTTTAGAATGAAAATATATTTTCATTTGTTTTTCGAATGAAATGAATAAAACTATTAATTACATAACAATTAGCAACATAATTAACATTAATCAAACATATGTGTAAGACCAACAAACAACTTATCTAGTAGTTAGTATTGAAGTATGCGAATTCACTTCCATTTTAATTCTGAGAATGAAGAGAATTATTATAAGGATATCACTATTTGCATTATACTAAAGATTAACATGTTAATATTACAAATATCAACTATGAACAACCAGTCATTATTAAAATAGATAAAACTCCTACATATTTTCGATATGGTTACAGATCTAAAATTTCTATACCTCAACTTTACAATGTATGTGATGCCTCGTTGATGTATCTTCTGATGGTTTTATATCTTCATACTTGAAGCTCTTCAAAAGAATTGGCTTGATAAGGTTAAAAGTTGTTTATAGTGAAAAGAGTAGTGTTTGGGCAAATTCGATAAGGGAGGTCGAATGATCCAAGTTCTATGTTTCTCGAGGTCTAAGATTTGTAACAGTAACACATGTTAAACTAACAAAGGTGCCCCCCGCAAAGGCACTCCGACGCTCAAGTTAATTTTGATCAAGAGATGATAATTGAACAGAATATTAAGAGCTTATAGTGTATTTGGTATTACCTAGAACGTGGCTAGTTATGAGGTATTTATAGCCTTCTCCCGGTATGTAATATGTCGAAAGTGTTCCTATCAGGTATAGTGGGCCTAAGTCCTTACGAGGGGATTAATGATCATTCTACATCCTGATACTATTCCAAATGGCATTATCTTCTGCTTTTTGGGGTGAATAGTATTTTGGGTAGGCGTCTCCTTGTCAAAAATGGTGACAGGGTTGGTGGCAGAGACTGTACCGGCTGTCACGCACCATTAATGTGGAGGCGTGCTGCTTGTCAAAATATTAAATGTGGCGAGGGTATGAGTCAACATTGACATGAGTGTCCTAGTTGATTGTAGTTGAACATACGAGGCGGTCGACTAGAGAGATGGTTGAACAGGCCGGAAGGCTTGAAGCCTCCTGTCAAATGATGTTGAGTACAACATGCTCAGCCATACGGTTGCTGTCAACTGATTTAACCCATCTATGCCCAAAATTGATGTTAGGCCATGCATACTAAGTGAGCCTCTTGAACTATCCCATATCAACTCCAACTCTTTTTCCCCTCAAATCCAAATTCTTTTAGCCAATTAAATGCATGTGATAATGGTGATACCAATTAATATTGAGAAACTAGTTTAATCTACATGCCGTATTGCCGCACGTGCCTTATCCTCAGATTATACATAACATGTAATTTTTAGTCAGTGCAGAGTAAAACTGGACAGACTAGATAATCTATTGCAAATCATTGCCTTTTATTTGAACACTTAACCATTAGGTAACGATGAAACATACAGCTTATCGGTTAAATATTAAGCATATATTTGGAGGACGCTATACTAGCTAGTTTAGTTCAAAGGAGGATTGGAATTCAATTTAAATAGTAAAGTGGACGTTACTAAGTTATGAGGTCTTGGCTCTAAGTTCCCATGATTTTCATATTTATTTGCTTTAATAGTAAATAGTATTGATTATTTATAGTTGATATTCATTATTAATTGATATATAATATAATGATATATTCAATACTTATAGAAAAAAAAGGGGTTATATTATGTTTAAGTATATTCAGTGAGCCGTGTTTTCCATACAATTGAGAAGATCATACTCCCAATCCCACGTTAAACTATATGTTGCTATATAAGTTTAATCTTCATACACGAGGCATGGAGATATATATGTGCAACAAGAGTATTAAGTAGAAATACAAAAAACAATAAAAAGTTCTTTTTTTTTTTCGGTTTATCACATTATCTTTTTAAATAAAATAGGTATTTCTATCTATTTTAATAATATATTCAGTATCATGAAACTGCAATGAAATCGATGTACAAACCAATAAATACCACTCCTGATTATAATATGCTACGAATATCTCCTCCACATTTTCTTTCAAAATCGAACAGAGAAAAAGATGCTGGAGACATATATGTGTGTGCGTGAGAAACATTTCTATCTCTCCTGACTACATAAATAAAAAAATTAATTTTCTTTACTAAAGTCAAATTAATGTTCACTAGTAAAGATACTAGGAAAATACATTTATATATAGCATGAATATGACATATACTAGAAACACTATGCATCACCAAATAAATAATCTACATTAATTAATTAGTGATATAAAAAATCAAGGCCTCTTAATCAATGTCAAGCCCTCTTAATTAATCAACGGGGCCTGAGTCGCTGTCCTTAATTTGAAGCCACAACTTTTACCTTGTAGAATACTAAGTTAAAATGTGAAATTCCAAGTGAAAGAAAATATATAGAATAATGGTTTCTTGCTTGGAACCCGTATAACTATGTTGTCAATTGTCATTTTGAAATACCAAAGATAAATATATGCTTTAAGAAAAGAGTTTTTCCAAAAGTACAAGAATACTAGTTACAACTTACAAACAAGATCTAAAGACTTCTTTTATTAGTTATATTTTATCTCGATATAACAATGAAATAAAGATATCAAAATACATGTTAATTTGCAGAAACAGATATTTCAACTCATGTAGAAATTAAAATATTTCAATAATCCTAAGGAGAACAAAATTCTAATTAATATTATTTAATTTAAATATAAAATTTAATAATATCCCGACTTAAAAAAGACAGCAGCCAGATCCAACTCCTTAATTCTATCTATTCACTATTATTGATGAAGTAAATCCTGATTTGGATGGTATATATATACGAAATTGTGGACCTCTCTTTATTAGCGATCAACAGAAGGTACGCACATATAATATAATTGAGCAATGGCCTTTTCTTGCTTCCCTATAATAAAATCAATCTTGTAGCTCAAGATATGTGCCCTTTATGTAATTGGAATGGCCACCATATAAACCAATATGATATTTGTATTATGTTGACATTTTACATCATATGTGGGAGCTACATCTTTTGGAATTTCAACTGGTTAAGATGCTATTGTGCTTTTGCGTGCCGCTTTATCTTTCAATTTCAATGGTTCAACTCATAGATCATCATTCTCCTACCCTCCTTTGTCTTAGTGCTCGCCGTCCATTGGATGATAATGCATCTTTTGCCTCTCTTCTTTTCTTCATCTTAATTCATTTTAAATAAATATTTATCAAATATTTGGTGCTCTAAATTCAATTGAGGTTGTATATATAATTTAATAAAGTGTCACATTAGTCTCACACATAAATGATGAGGTCGAGTATTTGAATCTAACAAACCCCTGCATGTATGTATATAAGTAAAAATAAATGAGGCAATAAAACTACATTAAAAGTCTTTAGTATATTAAATTTCATAATTGAGAGGAGGCATAACCTCATAGTTCATAACAATTAAACCACAATAATATTACCAAGGCAATTTAAGAAGAATTAACTTGTTTAGTTTGTATATAAACGTATAGAATCTGAGTTGCATAATTGGATTTGATGAAAGAAATATTCAATTTTAATTGTGAGTATGTTTATTTTAATTATACTATAAATAAGGTGAAGTTCTTTAATTTACTCCTTAACTATATGCACGTCACACTTTGTCCCCTTCTACGAAAATATTTTAGTTGTCCTCTTCAACCCCCTTCTCCACCATACCCACACCTTCCCCCGCCCCCAACCAAAAAAAAAGAAAGAAAGAAAAAGAAAAATCATATGTTGTCCAGCCTTACCCTTCTTTTACAAAAATTTAAAAAATATTGAGTTAAAAAAATATAAGTTGATTCGAAATAATTAGTTTACACAAAACCCAAATAAATAGATAGATAGAGAATATCTTAGGGTACAAAATTATTCTCTTCAAGAATTTAATAAAATAGTCTTATAACTTTAGAGAAAAGGTACTTTCTCAAAAACATATTTAAAGTGATCAAATTAATGATATTGTACCAAAAAATATAAATCTCTACAAATTGCGAAATATGTACCTAATGTTGGAAACCAACAAAATTGGCGACACATTTTATAATCTCATCCTCTGGATTCAAGACTACTTTCTTTTTTTTTTTCCCTTCTTTTTCCATGTTGTTTCTTTATGTTCTACAACAATGATTTATACACGGGTCATTCCTTAAAAATCATTTATGATAATTTGGTATGAAAGAAATTTATTAAACAAAAAATCTTCTCAATAGTAATTTCACTCCAAAAATTTAATTATGACAATATAAAATTTATCTAATTTAAATTAATTACCTTTATATTATAAAGTTCAAACAAAAAAAATCCAAAAATTTTTCAAATACTTTGTAAAGTAGGATCAATTGTAAGGTGGATTATATTTTCTTAGAATTGAGTGTGGCAAAGTGTATATAATTTCATAATTCGTGGGGATGAAGCATGACATACTTGACTTGGGGGGCAAAGTAAAACTCATTCTGTTAAATTACTAACAACAGCAAAGGCTCATTTGGTTTCATTCTCAAACTTCATTTTCACATTTTCTCTTGTTTAAAAATTAAAATATATCACTTTATATACATTTTTACTTTTATTTTTAAAATATATTTGTCAATAACTTATATATTTTCTTTCTTTATTATAATTATTATTATTCATCTCCACCTACAACGTACTGAATACAACATAATCATTATTTTTTTAATAATATATCAAAATATAAATTCAATTTCAACTCATCTTCATTGACTATCCCTTTAAATTTTAAAAATGATGAAAATAAAAAAATGAGAATACGAATATAACCAAACGGGTGCTAAACTTTTAGATGGTGCGGTCATCCAATTACTCAAAAAGCAAGATTTTATATTTCTATGCACAATAATTCTCCCCACAAAGTTTTTCTTCCCTTGTCCAGTTTGACCCTTTCCATTATAAAAGGTAGAATTAATGCGACTACTCGACGACGAGATAGCACACCCTTTATATCTTTGGTGTCTCCTCTCCGCACAGTCTTCGGACAAGAGTGGGTCTGCTCATAACGACATCACTCTTGCTTTCCTATCTTTTTAAATCACCAGCAAAATTTTTGCCAACAGTCTTCTCCAAAATCTCTACTTTGGTTAACCTAATGATAACCTTGAAAGATGCTCAACTAAGTTCTCAACCTACTTGGGGAATAGAGTAGCATTCTAGGACTTAAAATTTTATTTTGGGCTATTCCCACTTATTGCGGAATTCGAGCACAAACCGAAATAAAAAATTAACCTACTTACAAATAATTTGCGAACCATTTAATTATATCCATGCTCGGAATATAAAACTCCAAAATGAGGATGGATTCTTGTGATCCCCCTTTTCCCAAGTTACCCCCAAAACCAAAAAGTTTCAAGTTTAACTCTATAGTACTGTATAGCAAGTGGGGGTTTAGCTCCCACAGTTTAGTTTTCAAACCCAATATTGAGAATAGTTCTTTTCTGCGACACATTATGAGAGCTGGACATCTCTATCAGGCACCATCCCACCCTGTGGGCCATCCGCCGCTGCATTTTGGCTGGTCACGAAAGAAGTCAAGTTCAGGATGGCTGGTTAACGATAATTGCGTGGTAACCACACGAAAGGCATGCATTCACACCTGATAAGTCTTATTCTGAATAGACCTTTTTCTTCTGTACTCTATCCTCAACCAACGCTGCCACCATCAATTTCCTTTCATCTTTCGTCTTGCCTATTTTGATGGTGATTGCCAACTTCTCAATTTGGCCAGGTAACTTTGGGGACCATTGTCTTGGCATGTCACAGTTAGGGCAATTTATGCAGAAGAGAAAATATATACATACATAATTTCCTCCTCCATCTCCCCAGCCATTTAAAACTGCCAAAATTGCATTTAGGCATGTGAGTATTTTCACACTTTGCAGGAAGTATCACTCAATGGCACTGCCTCCTTCAACTTACATGACAAACTATGAGTATAAAAACCACAATTAACATAGTGAGGAACTGTAGCTTCTATTCAAATCAGAAAATCTGCAGTAAAGTCCAAGGATTCTGCTTGAAGTGACAGTAAGTTTCTTGGAGGAAGCAGAGTGATCTAATATCAGAATTCAGACAAACTTCCAATCAATCTTTAGGAGCAGATATTGATAACAAAATTCTAAGATCACGCCACGCAAAGAAATTTGGATCGCATATGTACTTATCCTCCTTTTCCCAAGTGGAATCAGCAATCAATGTCAAGTTGTATTCCATCTGATTACAAATCCAAAATAGTCCCAATTCTTCACCTCAATTTCAAGAATTAACGCCCTAATTGAGCCACAAACCCCACTCTTTAGCTAATCAGTTGCCCTCTGTTTAACTACCTTTTCATCTGAGCTACCTCTTACTGTTATTTTGCTCATAACGAGCCAACTTCCTTGCACCATCAACACGACCCTAATTTACATAAAATCAAGAATAGGGTAATCAAAACATAGACAAGTAAGAAAAACAAGCAGACTGGTTAATTAAGACCAACAGGAACTTCCTTTTTATTTTTTGTGATTGTATCAATATCAGTGTCTTTTGTTTGCTTTATTACCCTTAATTAACTTGGATCTTCTGTTGACGAACTTTGGATTCTAAAATTGGTTTGCTGACTTTTCAAGACTAAAAAGACAGACAAAAACCTGAACCTAAGACATCCCAATTCATAAAATAGGAAGGTCAAAATTTTCATTTATACAGCGACAGTTCAATACCACATCCATCCCCACCCAGCAGAGAATTTGCTGAATTCATACATTCTGCTAAGTTTGGTGCACCTGTCCAGGAGCTCGATTTATTTTCCTCACAGAAGCAGGGAAGCCATTCAGAAAGTCAATGTCAGTATCAACTCTGATTTCTCTCTCCTAGCAAAGCTTCCTTTGGCAATAGGAATTACATTCCGAAATAAAGCAATACACCATGATCCTTCAATAACTGGAGATATAGTCGCAGCAATACATAGTTTCCAAAGGACACACGACTTCAAACTTCCCAAAGTGATCTAAAATATAAATTCTTGGGTGAATTATCCAGAATTATTTCCCTGCTAAAAATTTGCAGCTCATGTGATGTGCAATGTGGTGCTTTCTGATCAAGGTTTCAATGTTAAATAAGAAATCTGATCAAGGTTACTTCGCTCACTAAACAAGGCATGTGAATATATGATTTGAAGCTAAGGGCCGCAAACAAAATAGTTTGAGTCAGTCAACTCATGAACCAAACACAAACAGCCAACAGCTCATTCACTAAGAAAAATAGATTTATTTTCTCATTTTTGTTCACCAGCACAAGCACGTGAACATCTCTTCCATTAGTTTCAATCATGAATATTTATAACCCCGCTTTGAAATTCTTATTTAACAATATCACAAGTTTAACAGTGGTTCTATCTTAATATCTGACAAGCCATAGAAAGACAAGCTGAAACTAGAATTATGTTTGTTGTACGTCCTTTTGAATATGTGTTTGGCGACAGCTCCAATTACATGAACAAGCATGAAATTTCTGTAATGTAAACTGAAATATATGAAAATAAGAATAATACAATGGACAGAAGATAAGTGAAAAACAACTAAATTGCCATTTATACCGTACAATAGTGTGGTTTGAACAAAATATCACTTCATTTGACCTGATTAAAATTCTTCATGGCTATCAAAGCTCTCGTCAGCTGGAGTATCATAATTGCTGGACTCATAAAAAATACTACTCCATGCTGATTCAGACCCCCCATCAGCTGGAGGTTCATAATTGTTGGGCTCATCAGAAATACTACTCCGTGTTGATTCTTGCATGTAGGAACCTTCAGTCACTTCAGGTTTTTCAAGATCATCAGGTTCAAAAATTTTATCGTTTGAAGCATCTTCATGAACTTGAGTTTCTGCCTGTAGGAACTGCATCACGTAGTGAATTCCATTAACCACATCATACACCATCAGCCCAATCCTTCCACCAAACCAACTGCCCAAATGACTTCCTACCAGATAACCAAACCTACCAAACCTTTGCTCTCCAATGAAACCAACAGAATATGTGCCAAACAATGTACCTGTACCCCGAAGGAACCCTTCTGTTATTGTACCCCCAAAGTAAATAGCTTCAAAAAAATCCCATCCAGAAGAAATAAGTGGGCCTATAATTCGCTTGGCTTGTCTTGTTGCTAGCTTTGCTGCCTTTGCTCCTTCTTTTTGGGCTACTTTAGCAGCATCTTTAGCTGTCATGCCTTGCGCTACTGCATCAGCCAAAGCAGTTTCAATTGCTTCATTTCTTCTACTCTCCACATGAAGAGCCCTAATGTTATAAAAATAAAGTTTTACACCCTCCTTCACTACACATGCAAGGGTTCCAGAGCTTCCATCAAAACAATTCAAGAAAGTAAACTTCCCACTTTTTGATGCAGCCTCTTCACCAACCAATTGCCTACATTTTTCAGCTGTACAAGAAAAGAATAAAAAAGTATAATACAGGTAGATAGTAAAGAAAAAGAACTGAACAAAACGGCCAGTGTGAGTAGCTTCAAATTTAATTTTCTATCAATAAAGCAGTGGACTAACAGTCTTGCAAAAATCAAAAACAATCTAGGTTACATGTGAAACTTCCAATGATGCATTTTCTGGTACTGATAGTTGGGAATGCTGCAGTACATTGAAGAAACTTGCCGAGCTAATGTCCAGATTTCAAGGCAAGTTGCAAGCATGAAGCCAGAGGTGATGAAGCCTTATACTGATGAACCTGAGATTGCCACCTTTGTGGACAAAAAGGAAGATAGTGGAATTTCGGTAAAGAAACTCTATTTTGCTTTTTGTTATAACATGCGAATTGGAACATATCTAAAGCAACCAGTATCTGTATGGAGGACGAATGAAGCTACAGAACCTTAAATGAGCATCCTTGATACAGAAAATAGGGAGATAGCTTGAATATTTAATTTTGGGGAATGATCTTGTCAAGATTATACGTCCACTAATAAATTTAATAGAAATAATCACCAAGCTGATGGAGGTCAATGCAATATTGCAGAAAGCATATTATTGAGGAAGAAGCATGTTGAATATTCGGCCAGGAATTATTATATGTGTAGTCTGTTCAATGCCTTAACCACTATCTTAAATATAGTTTATGAGGAATGCCAATCGGGTGAATCTGGGCAAACCCAAACCTATTAT
>JACGDI010005651.1:256420-267132 GCA_014898725.1 Jacaranda copaia
TTCACTCAGTTTGAAATTGTTCATGAGTAGATAATGGATGTCTTACTCTTAATGTAGTTCAAAAGTGGTTCATAACTGGAGAAGATAGAGTCCATCTAATGGTTTCCTACTAATATGCAGGAAGCCATGATGCTAAAGATGTTGAAATGAGCCAAATTTTATGACCCATGGCACAAACAACAGTACTATTCTAACAACTGCCTGGAGCATCAGGATTTCTAGCAAAACAGCCTCACTTCAAGGAGCTCAATAGATTGCTATATGTTTTCCCTAACAAAGTGGTGATCGAAGATTCTAAAGGAACTTTTAGGTCTGAATAGCTGTTTGTCAGGCTATATGCACTTTGTTGCAAAGCCTAATATCTTACAAAAAGAAGTGTGTTTCAAAAAATCCAGCTTGCACCATACAAAGGGACAAGGTTCTTTGTATGGCACAAACTGCATTTTGTTGTGACTCCATAATCATCTAGAGCAAGAACTTAAAAGAGTCCTGATTATGGTCATTCTTCTTTCAAACTGGTATTGCAACGTAGCTTTTGGCTGAACTTATGGGTATCTTCTTTACGGGGCTCATTGTTAGGCCAAGTTGAACAGAAATGCAGCCTTGTTAATATGTACAACATAGAAGCACAGGCAGCAATTGGGTATAAGCCACTTTACAGATGATAGCTAATCAATAATCTAATTCAACTGGAAATGATGAAAAGATTGGGTCAAACATTTCATTTTACTGGACTGACTAACTCTTGCCAAAATGTAGTGCTCAAAACAGGATAATTATTTTACTGGCTCAACTGACTTTCTGGTTATAACACAAAAGTTCCCCATGAAATTTTCAAAAATAAGTTATGAGATTGCAGATTGATTCAATAACTTGTCTCCAGTCAATCAGCTAAAAGCAAATTACCTATGTCCCTCTGTTGCTATATTGCCAAAGATTTTTATCAGCCATATATATGTGAACCTCCATACTCAATAGTTTCTGAATAGAGACATAAAATACAGCTCTCATCAGATAAATGGTTAAATCTCGCTTTTAATGAAAAAAGGCCAACAACTCATGGATACTGCAAATGTCTACAATCATCAGCACTCTGTTTTCATAATTCTTTGATGTTGCCCAACAAATTATTCTGAAAAATTATATGTTTCTACATGTATATACTGGAGTGTAATATGTTATCTAAACAGTTATGACTTATTTTTCATATAATCGGTCCCATACAAAATGATAATCAGTAACCAATAATCATACAGGGAAATTCATGAGAAAAGATTGATTACATCTCTCAATATTTCCAGCCAGGCAAGACCTAATTTTCTTATCAATTCCAGACCAAAATTTACACTGGTGACATATTCTTGAAACAATCTACTGTCTTTCACTTAAATCAACACCACTAAATCATTAAGCTTAATAGAACAAGCTTATGCATTATCTGAAAAAAGTGAACACAGCCGTTCCAAATTTAGTTTCATTTAACTCCTAAGTACTTCTATCAACTTCCAATATCTCTACTAATCCTCAAACAGAACAACTTCAATCAGCCCTTAGATTAACCAGTTACAGCATGAAATTAAATTATTAACTAAATTATTCGTCTCCACCCATAGTAACAATGAACCACCGCCACCCCTTAAAAAAAAAAAGGGTTCCCAATTCAGGAGCTTCATTTAATTCACTTCTATACTTCACATGAACAAAAACAAAAGTGCACGAACAATTAACCCATAAAAAACAACAAAGAAAAAAGTGAAAAATGAGTTACCAGTGATGCTGAGAGCAATGACGCCAACGATGAAGAGCAGAAACTGAATTCTCTTCTTCAGAAGAATCGTCATACTATTTTCCTAAATTCTTTTAACAATGCCCTAATGATTCAGCTATAATTCTTGATAATTTTTTCTGGGATTTGCTTTATTGCGAAGATAATTTGATAACTCGAGGAAAATAAGGATCTTAATATTGAAAATTGGTGGTAGGCAGTCGGCGTAGACTAGTACTGAACAAAACTTACAAATTTTCTCATTTTCTAACTTGAGGAAAACTGGAACAATAGACTTTCACTGTTCCTATGGATCTGCAAGAGTTGAATGTATCCGTAAAAATTTATATGACATAAACTGAAAATGATGATTTGGTTAGTTTTGACATTAATGATTTTTTGGGGAAATTTCAGGTCACTTTAGTCATATTAAATGCGTGTGTAGTCCCGTTGCATCTAGATATCCGGAATAATGCGTAATTTAATGATTTTTTTTCCCCACTTGGACAGTATTCAAATGGACCACGTTTCCCTGATTCATTACAAGAAGCTATTTGATATGTAGCATTGACGAATTAATTTTCTACTAATTAAACAGTGGCATGCTTAAATAATACATTAGTTATTAATTTATAAATTTTTTATTTATATTTTAAATTTTTTAAATTTAGTTTTATAAAATAAATAATTTATTTTAATTAATATTCTAATATTTTATTTTGTGCGTAATTCACATAACAATAAATATTAAAATGAAGTGTCACATCTAATTAAATCAAATTTTTTAGTCTAAATATCTAATACTAACAAATGGTGTCATGCTGCATATCCAAAGTACAAGGACCAATTAAGGTAAAATAATTTTTGATATTATCTGTTAGATAATATGAGTATCGAAAAAATATATAAAAGTTCAAGGCATTTAGGAGTTTTCTATTCTAACATCCATATGGGGGTGATCGAGCCTCATCCACAAAGGCGCATAATTACATACAAATAATTACACATTTAGAGAAGTACAATCTCAAATATCAACACCAAGATTCAAGTATTCAAGTCTTCAATTTCAACAGTTTAATCTCTTAAACTTCAAATACAAAATCAAGTCTTCGAAGTTTTAAGTTCCTGCCTCGTTGAATTATTTCTACTACATAGGTTATATACCTCTTCAAAGCATAAAATCGTTAAGTTCTTTTAATATCAAAGTTAAGGTTAATTTCAAAGAAATTTCATAGTATTCTTTTATCAAGTCAAAGAAGACTATACATTGCCATGTAGACGCATCAACCCCTTAAATTATAAATTGGGAGAGCAGAATCAGGGATTAGTTCTTTTCCTCAACAGTTGTAAATTCTCTTTTTTCAATTATATGAATTTAACTTGTCCATTATTTTTCTTGTCTTGTGATTAGTTTATGCAAACAACGGAATTTTTGTGTAAACAAATTTTTGGTACAACAGTGGGATAGATCATATCCCTCATCTGTTTCTCCCACTTAAATTTTGAAGTTAGTTGCAACTATTGAATGGCATCTAAGAAGAACAAACTTTTCTTGTCCAAGAATGATGTTGGTTACTTTGTTGCTCATGTTGCCAATTAGCCATTTATTGGGAGCAGAACTACTGATTCCGCTCCATCTGATGATTTGAACTCTACAAGTTTTAGGAGACAAATCCCAAGACATCACTTTTTGCTAAGCTACCTGCTATGATGATTAAAGCAGCAACCATGGATGAAAAACATATTTGGATAGCTCAAAAATAGTTGACCTATAAAAGATCATGGGAGATAAAAATTTACAAATTGAGCAACTCATAAACAAGTTGGAACACTCTCACCTTGAAGAATGTAACCAAAAGCACCCTCTTATCTTGGCCACATAGCAGGGCAGAAACAAGTCAATGAGATGCCCCACAAGCAAGAAACTGAGCAACAGGTCAACCACTCTACAACTTTCATTACTATATTGTCTATCCAATAACTACAAAATATGATAACCAATATCATTGGAGCTCAATATGATATGCCTTCTCAAAACTCAATATGTACTCAAAGTCCTATATAAAATGAATTTGACTATTTGATAATATCGACAGGGTATCAACCACCAAAATTCCAATAGGTTAATGGAAAGAATAGTCGAAAACAACACATAGCTCATTTCATAATGACATGTAATAATTCAGGAACTTACAGTGATCTTCTTATGAAATAGTTTGTATATTCACTGAAAGGTGATGCCTTTGATTGGTACATTGACTTAGAACCTGAGTTCATTAATAGATAGGATCAAATGGAAAGGGAATTCTTGAATTACTTCTATAGTACCTTTCTCACTGTGAGCATAATTGAATATACCAATATAAAATAATGGAAGGATGAGCTAGTAATGTAGTATATCTGGCGAGCATTAAATTTGAACTGCAAGGATATATTCTCAAAGATATCTATGGTAGACGTGTATCCAAGGTATGACTAGAAATTTGTTTACATTCTTTAAGGAATCAAGCCTCAAACTTTTAAGGATTTGGCTATCCGTGCATACGACATAAAGCTTAAAATTGCTAGTCATAGAGTTTGAATTTTTATCAAAAACCAGAAAAGGATAAGAAAGATTTGAAGAGAAGTGAAAAATAGGACAAAGCTTCTACTAACAAATCTATGGCAATAAAGACAATGTCCATCAAAATTCTCTAAAGTGACAAAAACGTTGTTGAGGAAACTAGGGATCAATGCACTTCAACAAGCAAGTGACTGTTGAAGGAAATGCAAGAGAAAAAAATACCCATTTTCAAACTCTGATGTCCCTCACATCTATGATGACCTATTGGCTAGGAATTTAACTATACTACCAAAACAAAAATGCCTTAAAAAAAAAGTTGAAAGAATGAATGATATGAGGTATTGTAAGTATTATCAGGTTGTCGGTCATCTAATAAAGAAGTGTTTTATTTTTAAAGATAAGGTCATGATATTAGTAAGGGATAGAAAGATAATCCTTTACACCAAAGATGTTGTTAGCAAAAACCTTACTAGTGCTATAGTAATAATAGATGCCATAAGTATTTTGTAGGCCAAGAAAGATGTTTTTCTCATCGACACCCATGGTGGCATCAATAATACTTCAATTTAGGAGTTTAAACTCAATATTAGTGAAGACTTTGTTGGTTGATGAAGTAACTAAGTTGGAGATGAATTCTTCTATAAAGACTAATGATAGTAGGGAGTGAGTTCATGTGATACATTGACAAATAAGAAGATGAGTTGTTGACCATTCACGTCCATTATCATTAACGTTTCATATGTGGCTAGATGCCCTCAACCAAGGTGGATGAAAAGTTCAGATACTACAAATTATAAGTTAGGCAATCTATTGGCAGGCTACAAAAGGAATTCAGTGATTTTAAGAGACTATTTTTCAAATAGATTCTTTGATCAAATGGTTGAGATAATACATGCCATATCTTGTGAAGCCAAAGGTACCACTCATCTTTTTGTTATATTGTCTTTACAAATAAAATTTTTTTGTAGGGATCAAAACCTCACAATAGACCACTATTTATTTTAGAATTCATACAGGAGCAGAAGGCTAATTGTATACATATTTATGGAGGATTAGCAATCAACATCAGGCCTAAGCCCCTTATGAAAAAATTAGGAATTTTCATTGAAGAACTATCTCATATCTATCTAACCATTTAAGGTTTTAATTAAGAGAACGATGAGCTATTAGTATTATTTGTTGAAATATCACAATTAGGCAGTTGGAAGTAGGTCCTTTATTTCCTATTATTGATGCAAGAACTTTCTATCATCTAGTTTTGGGACGTCATGGTTTCTTGAAAATGAGGTGATGTCTTTCATTCTTTATCTATGCCTCAAGTATTCAAGAAATGGAGAAATTAGGAGAGTTGATGCAGATGTAAAGCCATTCACTAAAGTAGAATCATACTTTACCAATGTTAAACTCGATGTAGATCTTGACTTAGTAGATAAAGTACAACCTATGAGGACTCTAGGCAACTACCTCATTGACTAAATACAGTTCTGCTATGAAAGCTTGAATAAATTCACAATTATTAAGGCTTCAACAAGCAAAAAACATGAGCTTAGGGACAAGCCTAACATAACAATTTTTTGATATTCCCCTCAGTCATGCCAAGAAAAAATACAAGTTCTACATAAAGTGAGCATTCAACTAAATAATGCTTCCTAAAGTGAGTCAAAGATGATAAAGTCAAATGACTATCAAACTTTGGAGAAATAGATGACCATACCTATTGTTAGCTTAAGGTAATCAACCTATAATGGATCATCTTTTGTAGAAGTTTCCCACAAAGAACTCAAGAGGACATTTTATCCTAAGGTATATAGGTTACTTAAAAGATCTAACTATGATGTTGTTAATCTATTTCATTTAGGTATGCTTAAGCTTGAGCTAATTGGAGAAAGATTCACAAGCTTGATGAAGTATAACGGATACTAAGGAAACTAGAAGTTCATGTTAATTAGTTAAATGCTGGCTTGGGATTTTAACTTGTGGTCTAATCAGGATACATGCAATGAAGAATGATAAGTGTGATGATGTCTAACATATTTTTCAAAGGCTGATGTGAAGCAAGAAGAGCAAAAACAAAAACAATCTCTTAGTTTTTGTATTTAATTATTTTAGTGCTCCAACAACTTGTCTTTTTGTCTTTATGAGACTTGGTGTTGAAAATCAAGACTTTTTTCATAGCAGGCTTAGTACAAGTCCACATCCAAATGTTTGTGTTTTTAATTGACTTCAAAATAATTATGCTATATAAAAAGAAAAAGAAGTGTTTACAATGAGATCGACATGTTGGGGTAAAAAATTAAAAGTTGGACTCTTCGCCTACCTCAATTACATGGAGCTAAATCCTTGATTCTAGCTATCAACATGGGCAGACGAGTGAAGATAAAGCAATGCATCATAAGACATTCATGCAATGTGAATCATGTAAATAAAGACAAAATAAAGGTTACTATTAGCTCTAACTATAGAAGTATTGAATAGGAACTGAATTCTAAATCGCATGATTGGTGTCCTAAAGAGCTTAATGTATTGGTTCTGAGTGGTTTAATGCAAAAACAAATTACCCAACACGAAAGACAACACTCGTTTGAGTTCTAAATTTGAATGGAACATTAAAGTAGAGGATCACATTCCAAAAATTTAGAACTATAAAGATTGAGCAGTTTGTGATGAAGAAAATAATGAATAGCTCACATGTAATCATATCGCTACTGATGAAGAGCCTAATTTAGACATTACCAAAGATGATGTCAACTCATCTACAACTTAAACATAATAGATAAAAAAACTATTTTTGAACTTAAGAAGTTGAATCTTGACATGATAGAAAAACCATATCCAAAATTCGTTAGCATGCTCTAAGTCTTAAAGAAGAAACCATACTTCAAAACCTTGAGTAAATATAGGGATGCATTTTTTTTTTTTGGTTATACAAGATTAGATCCAGAAGTTCCAATTCATCAACCAAGAATAACACATGGAGTGCATTTAGTGAAGTGGTCACAATGAATGCTTTGCCTAAAGCTCATTCCTCATGTTGAAACTAAAGTAAACAAACTTATTTATGTCAAATACTAAACATGAATCTCCAGCATAATATTGATCAATACGAAGATAGGTCAAATATGCATTTGTGTTGATAAGACTAGTTAAGCCCAAAAGGGTAAAATGAAAAAAAAAAAAAACAAACTAAAAAATGCCTAATAAACCAAAAATAAATAAATAAATAAAAAGGTCAGAAGAGCCTAAATTACTTAAGCCTGTCAAGAAAGGCATAAAAAACCCAATGGGCTCAAGCCTATTAAGAAACATACTATAAATAATAATCCCCAAAAAGAAAAGGGGTATGAATGTGTAGCAACATTTTGCTCCATTTATCGAAACTTTGAATGATGAAGAAAAAATATTGAGAATGCAGGCAAGATCCAGAGCTCTTGACTCTAATAACTAAATGGCCTCAACATTAGAGAATGTGGAAATCCACCAACATGGAGCGCCATCATGCCCAACATTAGAGCCAATCCTGAGCACGCAACCTTCTGTTGGAAGAGTACCCTGCATGCCAATGAGATTGGCCTCGTAAAAGCTATTTCCTTGTAAAAATAATCTTAATTGAATGATATTCTTTATATGACCATCTTTATCTTATGCTTTATTTTATTTCACTAGCATTTGGATGAAGCTCTTAGATCATCTAAGACTGCAGGACTTGGTTTGGTGACCATGCAATAAGTCTCATATGATTGTAATCTCAAATGTTCCAAGTTATAAGTTCTTATGAGATGTAAGATCCGAATAGACTTATACTAATGATGCATAGATTCAAGAGTTGGATAGTGCTCTATTCCATGTGCAACTGTATGAGATACATGTGTATGTTAGTGGGTGTTTGTTAAAGAACAAGATACTAAAGACCCATAGAAGAATCTACTAGATAGCCGTAGTGGCAAGTCAGTAATGGCTAATTCTCCCACTTACGCTAGTGCATATTATTAATCCTTTGACTTGAGAATCTATGGTAACTTTGTGTTCGGTCCTCATGTTTTCACTCTTTCTTGACCACCTAGTGGGTATTTTGGGTTGAGATTGGGTATGAACTACTTGGCATGAAGGTTTATGAGATTTAAGATGGAATCTGACTCCTTGCTATTGTGAAAGGCGGTGTATCGCCTATGTATTCTATAATGATCGATTCTCAGAAATTCTTATACAAGATGGTATGACAATTTGGAAAAGAAGTTTTCCAAAGGTGAGGTCACACAAAGGGATCAACCATTGAGAATAAAGCATAATATCCAGGCTATTATAGAGCTAACAAATATCTTACCTCCGACCTCTTTTGAGAGATAGAAAATAGAAGAACCGTATTTGCATGACACACATATAGCTATGATGGTTCTCTAGAATATTTATTTTAGCCAATTAGTTGGGCTCCGTGGGCTTAAGGTTGGACATCGACCATAGAGAGTGGGTACTTTTCAATTAATAATATTAATTGAATTGAGATGATTATTTAAAAAGAGTTTTAAACAAAAACGAATATAATATATTCAAAAATCATAAGGAGTTATGAGTCCATATCCAATGAATGGTATAATCTATTAGGTCACACATAAAATCTAATTAACTTCCTAATTAATGGAAAACAATTTCTAAGTGCTAGAAAAATTAACTCCTAGTGGACCGATTTTATGACACTAATTAGACCGATCATTAAGAATTTAATTATTTGGTGCTAACATGACTATCAATTGGCTTAAGTTAAGCATAAGAGTTAAGCCAGTTTGACTTAAAAGTTAAATCAAAGGTTAATTAATTAAATTAAAGAGTTTAATTTAATTAATGGGAAGAATGAATGTTGAAGGGAAAATTCAGATGAAGAGTTCTTATGAATTAGCATCTTAATTAATTTGAAATTAGATTTTAAATGTAATTAAAATACACATGAAATTCAAATGAGATTTAAATTTAATTTGCCACCTTGGCACCTCACTTGGCTGCCTCTCCTTATGGAAGGTGTGATGCCACCTCGACATCACACCATTCTGCATCTATATATAGATATAGAGAGAGAGGATCGGCCATCATCACACCATTTGTGAAGAATTAGATTCTTTGTAATTTCCCTCCAAAACCTCTTGCAAGCATTGTATTCATCTATTGAAAGCTTAGCTCTCTTCTTCTTTTTTCCTACCCAAAATTAGCCTCCACCATAGTAATCTCCTTTCTTATTCTAGCTTATAGATTGGAGATTTTTGAAGATTTAATTGGTTTGTGGATTATAGCAATAGAGGCAAACAAGAGAGTTTGCTTGTTTTGGAGATCTACCTGCACAGAGTCCGATTTGGCAATTTTCTCTGGAGAGTTCCAAAAATATTTTTGATCCAATTTTTTTAAAGTAAGTTCTTCAAGGTGTTGAGAAGCTCCTTTAATTTTCTTGGAATTTTTGGAGAAGTTTTGGTTGGGTGATTTTTGCAGTCTTCCAACTGTGCCAATTGCCGATAGATTCTGGAATTGTGAAGAGTTCACAAGTCTCTCCTTAGATTTTACTTTTCAAGGTAATGATCTCACTAAATTTGAATCCCTAGCATGGTTTGATTCTTGGTATGCTTGTAAGAACTAGTTAATTTCATGCTTTTAAAGTTTTGATAATTGAATCCTAGTACCTTACTTGCTTTTACCTTCATTAAACGAAATGCCTGCACAACAAGCACCACTTTTCTAAGATCCCATTTTGCATATGCCTTAGGAGGCATTGAGAACATTGTTGGGGAGTGCCACCTCTCAAGCTTGTTGAAGTGGTTATCCAATATGCGGAGTAGTGCCGCTTCCAAGAATAATAGCAGTCCTCTCACCAAATCAAGTGTTGCCCTTATGGTCCAATCTTGATTTTGATAATAACAAGTCATTCTTTGGCACTAATGATTTTCTTAGAGTAACCTTCTTGGATGCTAATAGGGATGGGAATAGGCCATGTTACTCTTTAGGAGCCTATGGCCTAACTTATTTATAGCCTACCTACAACTAGCCTATTTAATAAAAAGACCATGTCAAGGTTTAAAAAGTAGCATTTTTAATTAAATAGGCAAAGCGTAGGCTCTTTTAAAAGCTTGCAAAGCCTAATAGGCCGCCTATTTGTCCTTTTTTATACAAAACAAATAATATTAATAATATAATATTAAATAGTTAAGTCAAATTTTTCAATAACAAAATATGTTAAGTAACAATAATTTTTATTTTATAATAATAATTATAATATAAGTTTAATAATTACAATAAATTAATTATAACTAAGTTATCATTATTGTCACATAAATACATTGACTAATATGGTAACATAAATATTGTTTCAAATCATTTCTCAATTTGTTGTCACTTAATATTATTATT
>JACGDI010005651.1:267232-313533 GCA_014898725.1 Jacaranda copaia
GACTCTTTTAAATTTGTAAAAATTGTTATTTATATAAAAAATATAATTATTTTATATTTTATTATTTCCACATAATATTTTGTCACTAGTAATTATGCATCTGTTATTTATAATTTCGATAATTGCATAGTTACAATTTGAAACTTTAGAAAAAATATGCTTTTAGGTAGGCTTTTAGGCCATGCTAAGGCTTTAAAAATTATTAAAAAGGCTAGGCTTAAACCTAAAGAAAAGCCTATCATAGATAACAGGTTAAGTTAAGGCTTGTCATTTGTATAATAGGACTAGCCTATTTAAGCCAAAGCCTAGCCTAGCCTAGCCTCTTTCCACCCCCAAAGACACTAGGGATCAAGCAATAGTTGATATTTGATCCAATTTTGAAAGAAAGAATTGAAGGAAGAAATAGTTTCTAGTCAATGAGAAGCAGTTAGATAAAGCTTATCGATAACATTATAGGAAAGATCATATTTCCTATCAAAATGGCTTAGAAACACCAAAGGCCAAATTTGAAATTTGAATTCAATATTCAAATCTACACTAGAAAACACAATTTATGTTGACAACATACTTACACAAAAATGAAAAATGTAAGAAGTCAAACCTGGAAAGCAGATTCTATCAAGCTAAAGAAGAAAATAAGCAAAATGATTATAAGCCTAAGAGGAGAGTGAATTAGGCTTAAAGGATTTTAATGCAGTGGAAGTTTATCACTTAAAGACTTTTTGGCCTTTCAAAAAGTTTTAAGTCCTTAGCATAAAACTATTTTAGTTATTGACTAGAATCTATAAAAACCAATTAAACAACCGATCAGACCAGCAACAAATAAAGTAGTAAAAACAAAATTAAATGGACATTAGTATTTATGGAGGTTTGGCAAGCCCACTCTTCTACTTAAGTTTTTACTTAGGATTTTGAACCTATCAAATTAATTAAGATGTAAGAATATTTTACAGTTAAGTATAGTAATTTGACAGAATGAAAGTTAAGGATCAGAAACACTATAGTAGGGTGAAAACTAGCTCTTCACAAAAAGTTAACTCTAAATCCCAAATAGGATAAGGCAGACTCTAGAGCATTGCAAAACCAACAACTTTATGGATAAGTCTAGGGGAACTTCTACTAGTTTCACTTGCACAACCTCTATAGACCGGCGTAAGAGCTACTACGACTACATAAGGTAAGCTTTAGACTTTCATTCTAGACTAGAACCTAAAACTCCTCATAAGATTCCAGATAGCACCGCTCTACTGGTTTCTTCACCTAGAGGTCCTTAGAACAATCAAGTACTGATTTGTTCTTCTCATGGGGTCCCTCGAGAGAAGGTACAACTCTCATCCCTCTTCACCACTAGTTCTTTCAAGACATAAATTGTTTTGTCCTCCTCTCCCTAAGGTCCATCAAAGGAAAGCTCCCTCTAATCTTCTTCACCATAAGATCCCTCAAAAACACACATAAAGCAAGGAATTAACAACACTTAAGCACAAAATGTGTGTGAGAGTATCACATAACTCGTCGAGATACTTGACAAAGATCTTTTGCTGACTAAGTGATTCACTTAAGTGTTGTTGCATATTTTCTTATTTATAAGCTCATATCTAATGGCTATAAATATTTAATTAGGTAAATGTCTATTGGAATCAAATAAGAAAACAAGATATTATAATAAACATACATTAGTACCATAAATTGTAGATATATCAATAAGTAAATAATGATTTCTTTCCTAAATTATAAAAATCTGAATGAAAAATAAATTACAGTGCATAAACAAATTTCAGTGAATAATACAGAATGATATTCATAGTTTAATTGCATGTTTTTAGCACATAATTTTAGGAATAATTTTGTCATAATCAAAATGATGAAAATCATCAAAGGGTTAACAATCTCCCCTTTTTTTATGATAACAAAATTTGAACAGATAGGAAGGATATTATTTGAGTTGCCCCTATTTATGTGCCTCATTTTGTCGGCTTGTGCTTCCCCAAGTTGATTGCAATTCAAAATTTTAAGAGCAACGTATGCTCTCCCTGTCTATATGCTCAAGAAACCAGAGAAACAATAAATACTAGTAGATACTAGACAACATAAATCACCATTCAAATAATAGGCCTAATCATAAAAAACTAATCATCCAAAAATTTAAGAGTTTATAGGCCCATAAATATTGTTCATCATTTAATAGTATGCCCAGTAATAGAAATAAGTTCCAATAGATAGACAAAAAAAGTTTCAAATTTTCAAACTTTCTCCCCTTCATCAGCTAAAAGGGCCTAAGAAGCATTTAAATAAGCTTTAACCTTTTCTTTTAGCTAAATAATGCCAGCACGATTTTGATTGAATTTGAAAGAAGATGCTTTAGTTTGTAGTTGATGGAATTAATAAGAGTTTCCAAATGGCCAGAAAGAGTCACAATAGCCATCCACCTTAGCCTCAAGTTTCTTATCAGCAAACCCTGAGCCTTTTAGATTTTATGACAAAAGTGGTACAAGTAGTGCTAGAATCTTCAAACTTAGAACTAATAATAGCTATTTTTTTAGCTTTTCCAAAGTGAAGAGTAATATTGCTAGGAACCCTTCCAATACCCCCGAACTAGCCATCATTATCAGTATATTGGATTTTCATCAAGCAAGAATACTCCCTTACTCTTAAGATATGTGTGAGAAACATAGAATAAGAAAGGTTTTTGGTTTGATGGGTGAAAGAGTAAACCATGTGTTTTAGAATGATAAAGCCAAGGTTAATCATTTCTTGCTAGATAGCTTAGGCCATAAGGTAAAGTTTCATGAAATTTAAGTTAGTGGTATGGCCACCACTTGAAATCGGAGCGAAAAAAATAGAACAACTAAGCAACTTATGAAGCATAATATGTTCAATTTCCATTTTATTCAAACCAGCACCACCAGAAAAAGAGTATTGTTTTCCTTCCCAAAACAGTTGACAAATTTCATCATAGGAAACATTGGGGATAGACATATCAAAGTTAAAGAATTTTGTACCATCATTTGGAATATCAAGTAAAAAGTTCAACATCGAGGGAGATAACTCAATCTTTATGTCCAAAACACAAGATTCCACAGTGACATCACATTCAGATCCAATAAAGGTGAAATTTGAGTAGAACAACTTGACTATGTAAGGATATGAGTGTTCATTAATTTTCATTAAGTTATCCTATTTCAAACCACAAACCCAGTCAATTGCATTAGATTTTGGCAATGAATCACATTTGATAGCCCTACCATAATTGAATTTATGAGTTGGGTCTTTTTCGTTAAAGTATTTTTTTGACCTTCAGAAGATTGGAATTTTAAAGAATATGGAAGCTTACTGAAATTCTAGTCCTTGATATCTTTAGAATGAACTAAAATAGAAGAATTTGGGCTAGAAACATTTTATTTAAAACTAGTAGGTTTTTCAAAACTATTTTCTTAAGAAGAGGACTAACTCTCATCGCATCAGCATTGGAATCATTATACCATTTTAACAACATTAGAGCTTTGGAGGTCTCAACAGGAACAAGTTCAGAAGGAGATGACAAGCATTTTTTCTTGGAGAAGAAAGCTCCAGCATTTGATTTTGGCACAATGTTTGGGCATGGTGAATTTTTGCTTAGGAAAAGAAAAGAGAAATGAAAGTTTTGAGAAAATGAAGAAGGGTTTTTCTATTTGCTATTGATAAGGAAAAAAGAAGGCAAGTTTAAGAGGTTTTAAAAAATGGGTTTTTGGAAAGTGGAAAATATCATGGATTAAATGGCCAATTTTTAAGGCACATAAAATGGGTATTGAAAATGGAAGGGATGTGGTTATTTTGAATTTACAAAATTGTAATATTTAAATAAGTTAATAGATCCTGCCAAAATATCTACAAGCTAATATTCAGTAAAAAAAAATTCAATTCAAACATCGCCTTTATTCAAATGATTAATCAAGAAATGATGTTTAATTTCATTATGTTTCATGCGTGAGTGCAGTATAGATTTTTAAAAATGTTAATAGTGCAAGAAGTATCACATAAAATTGCCACACAAGGCACATCAATATCAAAATCAAGTAAAATTCGCTTCATCCATGATACTTGGATGCAAAAATTCCCCAAAGCCATGTACTCTACCTTGGTTGTGGCTAATGCAACTGCACATTGCTTTTTATTGCACTATGAAACCAAGCAATTTTCTAGTAGTTGACAATCACCACTGGCACTTTTTCTGTCTACCTTGCAACTAGCATAATCCGTATTAAAATAGCTTATGAAATTAAAAGATTTAGATTATGGATACCTTAAGCCATAGTTAGATGTTCTTTTAAGATATCTCAATATTCTTTTAGCAACATTTAAATGGGAAGCATTTTGGTCAGATTGAAATTGAGCACATAAGCATGTTATGAACATAATATATGGACAGCTTGCAGTTAAATAAAATAAACTACCAACCATACCTTTGTAGATTTTTTTGTCTACACTTTTATCGTCCTCATCAAGTTCTAGTGTGGTATCTATACTCATGGGAGTAGTTGCAAAGTTGTGTTCACTAATTCTAAATTTGCATAGTGGCTTCTTTGTATACTTTTCTTGTGAGATAAATGTCCCTTTTTGAGTTTGCTTCACTTGAAAATGCAAGAAGAAGTTGAGCTCTCCTATTAAGTTCTTCTCAAATTTCTATTTCATTTTCTTAGCAAATGCTTAACAAGGTAAATCGTTTGCAGCACCGAAAATGATGTCATCGACATAAATTTGAACAATTAGATAATTATTTTCTTGATGCTTGGTAAAGAGTGAGGTATCTAAAATTCTAATAGAAAAACCATTATTTACAAGAAAATTACTCAATCGATTGTACCAAGCCCTAGGTGCATGTTTTAGTCCAAATAAAGCCTTTGCCAATTCAAAAACATGATGAGGAAAATTTTGATTTTCAAAATCGATGGGTTGCTCAACATAAACTTCTTCTTTTTTAAACCACTTAGAAAAGTACTTTTTACGTTTATTTGATAGAGTATAAACTTTTATGAGATGCAAAGGTAAGATGCATTCTAATTAACTCTAACCTTGCAACTAGTTCAAATGTTCCATTGTAGTCAATACCTTCTTACTAACTATAGCCTTTTGCTATTAGTCCGGCTTTATTCTTGGTAACTTTATCAGCTTCATCCATCTTATTTTTGAACACCTACTTGGTACCAATGATTGGACGATCTGATGGTCATTCTACCAACTTTCAGACTTTATTCTTTCCAAATTGAGCTAGTTCTTCCTTTATTGCTTCAATTCAGTTCTACCAACCTCTTTGATATCTTTAGGTTCAATCATTGAAGTGAGAACACAATTGGATTCATCTGGTGGAACTTGTCTAGGTTTGAATCTAATAGTTATTCCAGCTCAAGAATCTCCAATGACTCTAGTAGTAGGATGATTAGAATCATGTTTAAACATTCTAGTTCTTGTTCAAACCTTTTTACTGATTCATTCGAATCAGGTTCAATAGTAGGATTTGTCTCCTCAAGTGATTCTGTTCCTTTTGATTTGGTATTGTTGGCTTAGGGCCAAAATTTTGATTGGTTCTTTGAATCCTGCAATTTCTTTGCTCAAGGTTTCCATGGCATAAGACAAGTTAGTCTAATCAAAAGTAACATACATGGATTCTTGAACTATTCTTTTCCTCATATTAAATACACGATAGGCTTTACTATGCATTAAATAACTAACAAAGATAGGTTCGTCAACTTTGGAATCAAACTTTGTCAAATAATCTCTATCATTGAGAATGTGACATTTGCAACTAAAGACACTGAAATAAGAAATATTTAGGACTTTACTTTGCAACAATTCATATGGGGTTTTTCTCAAAAGATGTTTTAAGAAAACATGATTTGACACATAAAAAGCCATATTGATGGCCTCACAACCAAAGGATTTTGAAGATTATATTCATTAAGTATGGTTCTAACAACTTTCTGCAAAATTTGAATTTTCCTTTCAACCACCCTATTTTGTTGAGGAGTCCTAGGAGTAGAAAACAAAGTAAAGTTTATTTCATCAAACTCAGTTCCATGGTCACTTCGAATTTTCTTAATAAAATAACCCTTTTTCATTTTGAAGCCTTTTAATAAGTGGAATGAAAGTAGTTAAAGCGTCGTCAAAGCATCATTTTTATGAGCAAGAAATACAACCCACACAAAATTAGTATAATCATCTACTATGATAAACACATATCTTTTACCTCCCAGGGAAGTAGTTTTCATGGACCTAAATAGGTCAATGTGTACAAGTTCTAGTAGCTTGGAAGTTGTGATCTCATTTTTCAGTTTGAAAGATGTTCGAATTTGCTTTCCTTTTTGGGAAGCTTCACATATCCTATCCTTGGAAAAATTTAACTTTGGTACCCATTGACAAGATCCATTTTTTGTAAGATGAGATATAAGCTCTATGTTTACGTGTCTTGATCTTCAATGCCATTTCTAGCATTCTTCACATGAAATAGATAAACACTCCACATTTTCACAAGTTAAATCATCAAAGGTAATACAATAAGCATTTCCATCCCCGATAGCAGTAAAAAACCAATTTCTCATTTTGCTTAATGACACAGTGAGTAGGATGGAATTTAACCTCATAACCTTTATTGCATAGTTGATTGATAATAAGAAAGTTATGTTTATTGCCCTCAACATCCATACATGATCAATAATAATACTAGTTTGCTTACGAATGGTACCTTTACCTGTTTGCATCCTTTTGGGTTGTCTACATATAGAACACTTCCTGCAAGATAACTATTGAGCTTATGAAACATGTACTCATCCCCTGTTACATACATAGAACATCCATTATCCAAGTTCCATTTTTGCTTCCAGGAATATTTCTTAGCATGTATTTAAAAGAAGCTTAGTTTGCTTTAGGTCCCCAAACTATGCTTGGTCTTTCATGGTTAGTGGTAAATAATTTTCTTACCCAAATAAACTTAGTACCAATAAGTTTTTCAATCAGACATTTATAATTGACATGACCAAGTTTACTGCAAGTAAAGCAAGTTTTTCGAACTGGGTTGAAAATCGTTTTGAAAGTTGTTGAAATTGGTTTGGTATTTACTTGATTCTTGCAATTTCTAAATTTTTGACCTTTTTTAGCATTATCACTCGGTGGAACGGGCACTTGTGGTGTGCTTAACACTTGTTGAACATTCACCTAGATCATTCCTAGCATGACAATATTCTTCAACAATTATTTTTCCTTTAATTTCACGGCTCATATTCTGAATTTGTTTCTTCAATGAGTTATTTTCTTTAGTGAGTCAATTATTCATTTTCTTTTTATATTCAGTATCAAGAGTCTTTCTATTTTCAACCTTTTGCATTTCAAATTTATCTTTATGAGCTCTACCCAGTTCTTTTTGCA
This sequence comes from Jacaranda copaia, assembly GCA_014898725.1. Taxonomy (NCBI): domain Eukaryota; kingdom Viridiplantae; phylum Streptophyta; class Magnoliopsida; order Lamiales; family Bignoniaceae; genus Jacaranda; species Jacaranda copaia. The sequence goes on from JACGDI010005651.1 coordinate 274,628, forward strand.
AATAATCTATTTTATCTTGCAAAGTTTTATTTTTATCAACAAGCATCTTGACAAGAATTTCATAAAGTTTAAGCAATTTTTACACATCCTCATCAATGTCAATTTCATCACTGGAATTATAATCAAAATATGAAAAGAAATTTACTTGATTTACCATGAAGCAATTATCTTCATAGTCAAGTTGCTCACCATTGGATTCATTCCACATAGTTGCCATCGCCTTAGCTTTGGCTTGTTTTGTAGTTTTCCTCAATGGAGACAATCTAGTTCTGTATGTTTGATTTCACTACATTTGTAGTAGCAAGGTGGCTTAGTACTCTTTGCTTTCAGATTGCTTTCTTTTAGCTTCTATATGTTGTTCTAAGATTTCATTTTGAAGTTCGTCAGTTGCTTTAATCTCTGAGAAATCAGAGTTATCTCATCCTAAATTTTATCCTTATCAAGATCTTCTTGAAGTTATGAATTGGAATCATGGTTGGTATTAAAAGCAATATTCTTTTTGGCTTTTCTCTCCAAACCTTCATCTTTATTTAGCAACATCATCTCATGAGATGCGAGGGATCCAATTAGTTCACCCATGATCATCCTGCTAAGATCACAAGCTTCCTAAATAACATTTAATTTAGGTACCTGTTCCTTAGGAAGCAATCTAAGAATCTTCTAGACTTGTTCATCCTTATTTATAGTTCTACTAAGTGCAAATGTAGGATTTATAATTTCTACAAAATGCATTACATCTAACTTATGGTTTCATTAGGTTTAATTTGGAACATTTTTTACTTATGGATGAGAAAAATAATCCTTTCTTATCAAACCTGACTGATACCTTCGTAGATTATTTGCAATATTTTCCACATTTGCTTTATTGTAGTACATATACTGACTCAATTATACTTTTCTTTGGTACGAGCACACAATAGAATATTTTTGGCCCTTACATTCATTGAGATGGCCTTTTACATCACTAATAAATTCTCATCGCTTTTTTGGAACCATTTGTCCAGCAATTAATTTCATTAGAACCGTCAGCCTTCACTAACCATGTCCCATAAATCAAAATCCAAGGCAATTATGTATGGTTTCATCTAGTTTTTCCATGTAGCATAATTGGAACCATCAAACAATGGAGGCTAATTGTGCAATTGTCCTTCTGCAAAGATTTCAAAAGTTTTAGTGGCCACAGGGTCTTTCACTTAGGTAGTTACACCATAATATAGTGAAATAATACTCTATTGCCAATTGAGAGTGATTATAAGCTTAAGAGAGAGGTGAATTATGTCTAAGGAATTTTAATGCAGCGGAAGTTTATTACTCAAAGACTTTTTGGCCTTTCAAAATGTTTTAAGACTTTTGCAAAAAACTATTTTAGTTGCTTAATAGAATCTATAAATACTAATCAAACAACTTGTCATACCAATGATAAATAAATAGTAAAAATAGAATTAAATGGACATTAGTACTTATAGAGGTTCAGTAAGCCTACTTCTCTACTTAAGTTTTTACTTAGAATTTGAACCTGTCAAATCAATTAAGATATAAGAATGTTTTATAATTAAGTACAGTAATTTAACAGAATAAAAGTTAAGGATTAGAAACACTATAGCATGGTGAAAACCAACTCTTCACAAAGAGCTAAATTAGAATCCTAGATAGGATAGGGCAGATTCTAAAGCACTAAAAAACTAGTTACTATATGAATAGGTCTAGGGGAACTTCTACTAGTTTCACTTGCACAACCTTTGTGGACTGATGTAGGAGTTGATGTCACTATGTATAGCAAGCTCTAGGCTCTCCTTCTAGACCAGAACCTAGAACATTTCATAAGATTCTAGATAACACTACTCTATGGTTTCTTCACCTAGAGGTCTCTAGAGCAACCAAGCACTGATTTGTTCTCTTCACAGGTCCCTCAAGAAGAAGTACGACTCCTATCCCTCTTCATCACTGGTTTCTTTGAGACACAAACTACCTTATACTTGTGTCCCCAAGGTTTGTCAAAGACAAGCTCCCTTTGATCTTCTTCACCACAAGATCTCTCAAAAACACACTTTAAGCAAAGAGTCAACAATACTTAAGCACAAAACATGTATAAGAATATCACATAACTCCTCAAGACACTTAACAATGATCTTTTCCTGACTAAGTGATTCACTTAATTGTTGCTGCATGTTTTCTTATTTATAATCTCATATCCCATGGCTATAAATACGTAATTAGGTAAGTGTTGATTAGAACAAAATAAGAAAACAACATACTATGGTAAATATGCATTAGTGCCATAAATTGTAGAATATATCAATAAATATACTAAGAATGATTTCTTTCTAAAATTTTAGAGATGTGAATCAGGTTAGAATTTTCAAGACATCATTTAATTATGGAAAGTTAATTCGAACGCATAGATAGATTCTAGTAATGGTCATTATCAACTTGGCCCACATATCACTCAAGAACTCTCTAAGATTCCAGAGAAGGACTCCTCTATTTAGGAGATCCAACAATATCTTGGTATTATCAATTATATCAAGGATTTCCTTCCTAAGTCCACTAAGTATAATAGCCAATTGTCTAAGATATTAAAAAAGACTGCCCCCTCTTAGGGAGATGAACAAACAATAGTTGTCAACAAGCTTAAGGATCGCATACAAAAAAAAATGCCCCTTTTTGGGAGACAAATAAGATTGCATGTATCGGGAGCCTCACAAGTTGATAAAAGAGCAAAAAAGTACATTCATTAATAGGTTTTAGAGAGATGTATCCTCATGCCTTGGCTAAAGCCTTATCCAACTTTACCTAAGGATACTTGGTTATTGGGCAAGCTCTATTGGATTTTCTCTCATTTAGCCCATTAAATAAAGGTTTGCTAGATTTTCAACATCAACTAAGAGAACCGCAGCACAAGGATCAAATTCATTTTTTTCTTCAGTGCATTTTTTATGATCAGGATCCTCTTATGGAAGCAAGTGCAAAGCATACTTTAAACTTAAGATGGGAAGACTGGCATAAGATTAGAATGTATGTAAGCTAAGACCTTGGAAAGACTATGGAGAAATTTAGAAATAATTTAGAAAGCCATCTATATGTGTAAAGAGGAAAAGTTTTTTTTCAACCAAGCTTGATCCTAAAGTAGAGTGTAATGCCCTATTTATGGGTATGGAACTCAAAGGACTTTACAGTAGACTGGAATAGTCCTTTGGAGTCCAATATAGATATTCTCTTCTAGGGACACTTGTCACTAACCTATGATTATAACACATGATTTTAATGGACACGTGTCATCTTACTAAATATAGTAGTGGGCACATGTCATGACATAAAATACTTAGCAAACTACAAGGACACATGTCAAGTTAACTCATTTACAACACCAGGACATGTGTCACACATCTACCAAGCTTATTACAACTCAGGGTCGAAACATGAGGACACATGTCACCTTATGGTTATGCATGGATAGGCTTCATTTGTTGGCCTTATTTACATTATTGGGCTTAGCATATGTACTTCAAGACTATCCTTGGGAATTACAATAGTCATGGTAATCCTAAGATAATGGGATCATCCAAAAGAGTCCAAAACCTTCCCAATTGATTCTAATATCTCAAGTTGGTTCTAGCTTTGGTTCTGGTATCCATCAAAACTCATTATCCTAAAAAGGATGAATACTACTTGAAATATTGATGAACAATAGCTTAGGAGGTGCATTGGCACCTTATTCATGTAATAGAGATGCATGCATAATGAATTTCTCTCTTCATGGTTATGATCAAGTGATCTTGGGAAAGTTTTCCATAAATAGTAGTAAGATAATGGCAATGGCTCTACAGCTTATCCCATGTAATATGGATTGTGAAATATAATGATGACTTGTATTTCTGATCCTGCTTCTTCTTGAATGGCTTTGTGAAATAATTGTATCTAAGTTTTCTATGGAATCAAACCATACTAGGAATACCAATAGCAAAGATAGTTTATTCTATTTATCATACAAAAACTAGACCATCAAGAGACATATGTGCTACAAAATAATATAGGACTATCGCACACCAAAGGTACTATAATCTATCATGTAGCAAAGGAATGATGGAAGATAATGTTGGAAAACATTAGAATGGGTAATCAAGATAAAAATAGGCTTTATCAGCACTATGATTAATAGCATTTAAAATTTTTGCTAGATAAAGAAAAAGATTATTCCATGCAAAATCCTTAATGCCATTAAAGGTTTAGAATGCTTCACTAGATAAAAGAGTGGTCAAAAAAGTATTAGTAGATCTCTTTGATGAGGATAAGGCCATAAGGATAATGGAATTAGTTTTTGTGATGGAGATGAGATGGACAAGTTTTGGTCTAGAGAATAGGTCATGGCTAAGATTAACATCTCCTTTGATGTGTCTTACAATGAACTGATACTTAGAGAATCAATCTTTGAGCCTTAATAGTTGTGGTTCTGGAGCTCCCTTGCTCTTGAAATCTATAATCCTCAAGAAAAAAAAATTATCCATCTATACAATAAAATGATGTCTAATAAGGTGGAACTCAAATTTATTAATGTCATACGTGCTGGTAAGAATTTTTTTATAGATCGTATGATAATGCTTTTCTGCTTCTTTGAACTGTCCATTGGCATGTGCAAAGTAGTATTACTTTCTATTGACCTCTTCAATGAGTATGGCTCTCCAAAACTCATCATTGGCATCTATTTGTAGGATTCTGTGGCATATGCTAGGAATCTTCAAAAGTGGTAGATTTTGGTAGATTTTTATAAGCTTCTTAACAATTATCGTTTGGTCGTCTCCCCAAGAGGGGGCATTTTTTTTCAACATCTTGGACAACTGGCTAGTATACTTAGAGGACTTAAAAAGAAGATTCTTGTTATAATTGGCGATACCAAGAAATTATTGGATCTCCTTAGTAGAGAAGTCCTTAACTAGATACTTGAAGAGTTCTTGAGTGATATGTGGACTAGGTTGATAATAACCATTATAGAATTTCATCCCAAGGAATTCCATATTGGGTTGCCTAATAAAACATTTCTTTTCAGATAACATAATTCCATGGGCCTGGACCAAATCTAAGAACTGTTATAAGAGATTCTAATAGGTCGAATTATCTCGAGAGAATAATAGGATATCATCAATATAGACCAGCATACTATATAGGATGGGCTTAAATATTCTTATCATCATTTTCTCAAATAGCAATGGGGCAACTTTGAGTCCAAATGGCATAACCGTCCATTGGTATTGAGCACTTGGAATGCAAAAGGCCATCTTATATTGATTTTGTAGGTTGATCCCTAATAGCCAAAATCCTAGTTTGAGATCAAATTTAGAGAATACCTAAGCTTGGGCTAAATATGAGAATAGCATATGGGTCTTTGGAAGAAGCAACTTATCATCTTGAAATAAGTAATTTAAAGACTTGTAATCAATGACAAGTCTCTTCTTTTCTCTAACTTATTCAAACTACTTGTTTACATAGCATGCTGGACAAGCCCAACTAGATTGTGTTGGTTTGATCAATCTTAAGGAGAGGAGTTGACTGCATTCTTTTCTGGCCAAGGCAAGGTCATCTGGAGTCATTCCAAGATGAGTAGCCTTTGTAGTTTTGGTATCTTCGTTCAACTTGAAAGGTAGTTGAATGAAGAAATCAAAATTCTTTCTTAATGAACGAAGATGGTTGAAATCTGCATGAAACTTTGCATAGCATAATTGGAGTTTCTATGCGAACTTAGAATATTCTTTAGAAACCTATGAGAGCATAAATCTTTTGGATAGTTGTGAATAGTTGGAAGTTTCTTTTGAACCAAATGCCCAGAGAAAGGACTTGGAGTTGTTGGGTGTTATAATATAGGTCAAAGCCAACAAAAAGATCTTTACTATATAGCTCACTTCCAAGGACTTACATCTATATCATATATTTTGAGAAGAATTAAATTTCAATAGGCTTCATATTAATTAGCTATATCTTGAACCTCTGGCCGTCTGCGGCTTCGATATATTTATAATAGGTTTCCAAGCATTTTTTGGGAAGATTTTTAGATTCATCATGGTTTGCATTGCATATGTATCCACTAATCCAATTGCTTTGATTGGCCTATCATATTTTGATGGAAGAATGTGTACTGTAACATAAGGAGAATGAATACTTTCTTTGAAGACAAAACTAGCTTAGAGCATAAAAATAGACAGATCATCTTCAGGCTCGATTTCTTCAACTGAGGATGCCTATTTATCTTTAGATGAATCTTAGATGGCAAACACCATTTCTTCTATTTGTTCTTCATGTACAGAGTACAAATATTCAACATTTGTATAAGATAATATTATACCTGAACATTATGGGATTTGAGATATCATACGAAAGGACTTGTTTCTCTTGTTAGAGCAATTTTTCATTAAGTACCATTTTTTTCTGTAAAGGTGGCAACAATCTATGTTTTTTTTTTCCTATAAGGCTTCCTTTTGAAGAACCTTATGCTTTTTCTTCCATTTATATTTCATGCGAGTTGGTTTCTTAGAGGAAAAACATGAACACTTTTCTTTGCCTTTACACTTTATCACCAGGTAGGATTTTTTGCATGTCTTCTTCAAGATAGATCCATTATCTGGAAGTTCTTTGAAGATGTTCTACTACTCAAAGAGTTTATCAAAGGTTGCAAGAGTAATTTGATGAATTTCTCCAAAGCCGATGTGAGTCATATCTCTTCTTGTGGCAAGAATCATTTTTCGGAGCTCAAGCTAGATTTCTTTAGAAAGTGATATGAGGAAGACATGCTTTAGATCTGGAACATTGGATCAATTCGGCATATAGAGCAACTCGGACACTCTTTGGAAGTAGAAGTCAAGATCTTTCTTCTTGAGAGAGTAGCACCTCATAGAAAAAATAATCTTATTTCGCTATTTTGGATATAAGAGAGATGCCTCCAATGAATTCTTGGTGGATTTCTCCTAAGGCTATTGTTGGTTTATTAACTCGACAGAACTATATTTGTCTGTGTTCTCCAAGACTTTGGAACCAATCTCTAAAAATATATGTAAATCTAGATGCAAACTCTCTCAAAATAGTCTGTAAGTTTGCTCCTTCTCTTGTAAGCCATAGATCAACCCAAGCAACAAAAGACTAAAGTCTATCTCTCTTTTTGGACACATGGATGTCATCAAAGGTAAACCAAGGACTATTTTCTGGTTTAGAGAAAGAAATTTTTGCTAGCAAGGTCATCACTAGTTCAGTGTCCTAGTGTGATTCTATCTCGAATTAATGCTTTTAGCAGTTTGCTCTTCTCTTTGATGGCTTGATCCTATCCTAGATGCCATCATCATGGATGTTATATTAGCAAGCTCTGTTTCTAAATCTTTATCATAATCACAATTGGGGGATTCTTCATGAGACACCTCAAATGAGATCTGAATTCATAGCAACAAATTCTTCCTTTTTGGGATCTTCTACGACCTTAGATGAGATATCTAAATTCATCATAATTAGCTCTTATTTCTTGGAATCTTCTAACGCCATATAAGCTTCAGGATTTGGTTGATCTTTCTATTTTGTTTTAGTGAAGGATTATGGAGAAGAAGATACTAGGGCCTTTTTTTTTTTTGTTTAACTGAGAATTTTGGTTTAGTAGGTTCTAGAGAAGATGTTCTCTAAACATTTTTTGGAAAGCTATAATAGGTCATGAAAAAGTGTTTTGAATAGTTTGGTGATGAGGTCAAAGAAGATTATTGGTAAGATAGCTAATTAGTATATGTGGGATAGAAAGGTTATATCACTCTTTACTTATTAGCTTCTACTTAGGCAAGTTGGGTTTTCAGTCTCCTTATCTCTACTTCTTTCTAGTAAAAATCATCACCAAATTTTCTTTGATCTATTAGAAGACAGAGATCTCTATCAAGACTGCATACCTTATTGACAAAGTCATCATGAAATTTCTACATCTTAGAGGCCAGACTATCAACTTTGACTGCTGTAGAGTGGACTTTAAAGATGACTTGCTCTGTCTTGCTATGAAGATCTTTCAAGACCTTGTTCTCAGCTTTAGCATTTTTTTGTTTAGCTTCATCCTCCTTTCACTTTTAATTCCCATCGACTATACATAAGGCTTTGATAGTGTAGGATTGAAATTGTCGTTTTATCTCTCCAATAATGGGAAGTCTTGTTCATATGGAACATTATAAATGATTGAACAATGAGAGAGGGAAGAAAGGTATCTTTGGAGGCTTGCATTCTACATGTGGTACTTCATTCTCTTTTTATATGTGCAAGGCCTTTTTCAAAGCAAAGCAATAGTTGAGGTCATAGTGGCTCAACATCTGGATCTTTAGGTTCTTAAGGTTGGTAAGAGTCTTTCCTAAGGACTTTCTTCTTTTTCTTCCATTGTCTACGATATTAGTTGTAGCCTTCACCGTCATCATCAAAGTCCTATTCATCACAAGAGCATCCTAGATCACATTCTGAGGGATCCATGTCCTAAATAAAGTATCTATTGATCTTGTCTGTGTGAGCTTCTTTACCATCTAGATCAAAACCACTTAAATGGGTGAAGAGTTTTTTGCTTAAGTGGAGTTGCCACAACCATTATCTATTGGAATATGGTACTTAATAGTCCTTTATCCTTCTAAACATCAAAGATGGTCTTTACACATCCACCATTGAGTCTCTTAAACTGAAAGTTAGAGAACGTTATTATTTCATGAGTCTAATGCAACAATTTATAGTTAGTGATCCATTTTGTGGACATGAGCTTTTCCAGTTCATTTCTTTTGAGCTGCCTTAGGACCCAGACAATCGTGGTAATTTTTTATCCTGTGCCAATAAGAATCATTAGAGCATTGAATATTCCTTGATTTTGTAGATCAAAGTTATGGTTTTGCAACCTATATACGATCTGGTGATGGAGGGTTGCTATACTAATAGATACAGCTTACTCAACACCTAAAACTTGGACTTGGACCTTAGACTTTGAGAGCTATTAAAAGGTAGGGATCATCTAGATACATGGTGTTCTGGTACTTGTTTTGCTCGGCACATGAAGCTTGGACTTGGACTTAAAAGTTGTCACCATAGTACCAATCAAAGCATTTTTGTAGTCAATAAAGCGAGTGTCAAGAAGTGCTATTTTGGCTGAAACTGGCATCCCTTTTTCTTCCATAATGTGAAATGATGAGACGGATGACTCCATGGTAAAGATGGTGTAACCTTTTCTTTTCCAACCAGATATGAGCTTTATTAGAATAGAAAGAGTCACATTCTATTCTCCTTTGGAAGATTTGAGCACATACTGGTCCATTTAGAAAGATTGTACATATTCTTCTATGTGAGGTTCAAACTTGAGAAGAGCCTTGGTGTTTTAATCCCTTGAGCGAAGGGTGTTCTTTTTTGGTAGATATTGTAAGGACTTATGAGATGTTGAACTGCTTTCTCTACAATGGCATTTTTAGGGATGGTAGAATATTCTACAAAATTTTCTATTCTAATGATTGAACATTTAGGTAAAGAAAGAATAGAAGAAACTTGAAGTAAATTTTCTACTATATTTTGGGGATCCATGGCTTTGGGTTTGCAATTTCTCTAGTAGCTTATTTCTCCGATGCCTAGCATCAAGCTAACTTTTGCTTTCCTACTATCTTCCTGGGCTTCAAAAACTCTCTCTAGCTTTGGTATCATGGGCTGGCTTGGAGCCTCACAAGTTGATAGAAATGCATTCATCAACAAGTTTTAGCACTTAATTTTAGGAATGTAATTTTTGTCATAATCAAAACAATGTTAATCATAAAAGGGTAAACAATAAATGACCATTTGGCCTATAAATACTCTAAGATAAACTTCACATAGAAGAGAAAAGTGCAAAAGAATTATTTAAGATTTCGATTTCACCGCACTTTCAAGCATACTTAAGGAATCTCTCAAATCTATATGTTTAAAATGCTATTTTTCATTTTTTATAGATTTAAAGCTGAGTGAAAGTTGTTATACATGCTCTGTGAGCTTACTCATAATACTCGTTATATTCATCTTGTAAGCTTAAGACCTATCCTTAAAGTTATAGTGCTGAAGGAATTTGTTTCCTTGGGAAGCATTATTCTCCAGTTAAGACTCAGTCATAAAGTCTGAGTACTAAAAGAATTCATCTCCTCAAGAAACACGGAGTAGTAGTTAGGCTTGAGCCATAAAATTTGGGTTTGAACTTTATCATGTAAAAAGTTGTTATGGTGTCAGAGAAATTTTTTTTGTTTGTGAAGCACTTGTTACTAATTTGACCTTAGCTATGTAAGATATTAGATTTTCTATTGTACCTGTAAAATTCAAAGTTTGATCTTTCTGTACTATAAAAGAATGTGTTTTTAATTGAGCCTATAAGGTCAAGGTTCGGTTCTTCCATACCTTAAAAAAGCCATGATTTTTGATTTGAGGATATAAAAGTTAAGGTTGAATTATTCTGTACTATAAAGGATTGAGTTAGAATTAAGCTCATAAAAATTCGAGTTATGATTGCACCCGTGGGATCTCGATTAAGATTGCTCTTGAAAAAATCTCTATAATAGGTTTGATTTTATCCCATAAAGAATCGATATAGTGAATTTTCCCTGAAGTTGTAAATTATGAAATTTAGGTAGAGCAGTAAGATCAGTTCATCTTCAAGATCTCTAAATCCCTGTGTTCTTTACTTATTTTATTCCTCACTTTACTTAGTGCTTACTTAATAATTGATGTATTGCATATTACTTATTACACTACTTACTAATCAATAATCTATTTAAATATTACAAGTATTAAATCAACAAGATTAGGAACAAATATGTACCACAATTGGTATTAGAGTACACTTATTCCATATAAAGGCTTAACAAATTGAGTGTGAGATTAACCATGGATCATAGTATTCCACGCTAAAAGATTATGTCACAACAACCACCTTTATTTGATGGAATAGACTATCCCCATTGGTAGAAAAGGATGTAGAAATGTATCATAGCTCAAGATTGTGATCCTTGGACAATCAACACAAGAGATCCTCTCATTCCAATCACAAAAGATTAGTGTATGCAACAAAACATGGACAGAATATAATACATTAGATAAAAGATAAGTTTCTCTTAATTCCAAAGTTGAAAATCTAATTGCATGCTCTCTCATTAAGGAAGAATATAATAGAGTAAGCTCATGTGAAAATGCTAAGTAAATATGGGACTTGTGACAAATCACTCATGAAGGCACAAATTAGGTTTGAGTTGAAGATTCACTATCTTGGTACATTAATATAGGATGTATAATAAAACACAAGGAAAACATTAATAAAATGTATTAAAGGTTTATGGATATTACCAACCCCATCAACATGCTTGGAAAAGTATTTTTTGAAGAGGTAAAGGTGAATAAAATCCTAATATCTCTACCTAGGGAGTGGACTCCTAAAGTAATAGTGATTCAAAATGCAAAAGATCTCACCAAACTGAGTAGGGTTGAACTTATTAGTTCATTGGCATCACATAAAATGATGATTTAAGCTAAAGAGCAATTTGTTGAAAGCAAAAGAGAAAGAAACATTGCATTCAAGACCATAAATGAGGATCAATCTAAAGCAGAAGAAACTGATGATAATGCTAAAAATAAAGAAGAAATTACTCTCATCACAAAGAAATTAAAATTCCTTAATAGAAGAAAGAAACCTTTTTGGAAAAGAGGAAAGAAGCAAGCTCAAAAGAAGGAAAAGAATCAACACTAAAAAATATTTAAATTTAGCGGTGGTTAAAATTAAATGTAGTTGGGGCTTTTGACCCCCTACTAATTCCATCAGTTAGGGTTCACCAAACCCTTGCACTTATCTATCCTGCTAATTCCTAACTGGGGTTTTGGAGTAACCCCTATTACAACAGTGGGAAATAATTAGTTCAATTTTCAAGGGTTATTTTTATGTTTAATAAGGTTTTTAAACCGCCACTATGATTAGAAAATATTATTTCACATAAATACTAGGAGTTTTAAACCTTTTCTAGTAATAAAATGGATTGTTTTTTAGAGCTTTAGTGGGGGTCTTAAACCTGTTTTATTATTAAGAAGTATTATTTTGTATAATTATTGCAGAGGTTTTAAACCCCTTCTATCATTAAGAAGTACTATTTCATATAGTTATTGTGGGAGTTTTAAACTCCTACTATTATTAAAATATACTTTTTAGAGTTTTAGTAAGGGCTTCCATATCTCTATATGTCATTTCATTTACATACCAACAAAACTGCATTCCCAAATTCAACATAATGCATTTGATTCCAAAATCAATTTCATGGAACTAATTCTAAAAAATATGAATATTCTCAAAAACGCAACACCATAATCTAAAGTATTGTGCCAAATGTTCAACTTAGTTTTACATATCAATTCTAAATGTCAATTCTAATATATACTAGTGTTTCTCAATGAGGATTACAAATAAGTAACTACTGAGAGTTTCATTGTAATCTTGATTGCTTGCCCTTGAAGACCTTCATACTAGAGAAGTAAGAGGTTCATTTTTATTGCCTACATCACATGATTGTGCCTGTTCAAAGAAAATTGAGTATTTTAGAAGATCAAAATACCAAAATTTAAGTCATAACCAATCATGCCAAACTATGAACAAAAATGTTGACAAAAACCTGTGGAGAGGGTAGATAAAAAACAGAAGCGAGCTCATCAGAAATCCTTCCTTTTTTAATCAAGATGTAGGTCTTAAATGTATTTATAGTATTTTTCCATTGGGACTCTAATTGAACCATGCTATCTTCATTTTAGGAATTGCTAGATTCACCATTTGATGAAAAGCTACTCAAATTGCGCAGTTGGAGACTTGTGTCTCTAAAGGATGATATTGGTGTCACTCCTAAGCCCATACATCAAACTTGCCTAGAGTGCTTCATATTTAGTTGTCTAAAATTTTCAAGTGCGACACAATAAATATACTTATTCATATGCATGTAATTTTGAAGAGAATTGAAAATTTAACGAATGAATACAAGGAAACAGATACATTGCTTCTTCAGTCCTATTGTTGGTTACTCCTTCTAAGCTATTAAATGCATCTTCAAGTTGAAGATGATAATGTTCTTAAAGAAAATAATTCAACCTCAAGTCAAAGGATAACCTAGGCTTGCTTGGCCAGGGAAGATAACATTGCATTTTCTTACGCCGAGTAAGACTCACAGATAATTAAATAGAACTTCTAAACATGGGAATATATATAGATTATAAGCATCTAAATTTGGACATCATATGTTTTTTTTTCAGTTGTATGAGTTTGCATGATTTAGCCGGTTTATACACTTTAATAGTCTAATTCACAAACATAATGAGCCAATATCAAGAATAGAGACAAAAAGAGCTCAACTTCAGGGAGCTCATGACAAAGTTTGCAAGAATTAGTCCAAATATATTAGAGCAAAGGTCCACTGAAGCCAATTTGTATACTTGCTCCCTTATCTCTGGACTAAAACTAGAAACTAGTAACCTTCATCAATTTAAACTCTTATCTTGCTACATTCTCCATAATAACATAAGGGAGTGAAGAAACAGATACTTATCTAATTGGAATAGATTTCCAAAGAATACTACTACCACATGTATGAGAATCTAACCGCCATAGCTTTTGACACAGATTGGAAATATACCAAGGAGATATCTTTCTGCCCATAAACTATACTGGTTAACTTTCTTCAAAGAGTAGAATTGCTTGTCCGGTATATAAATATTTTCCTGGTATACCTACAGAGGCCAAACCAACATCATTCTTGAATATTATTATATTACGTTAATGAGAATTTTAAAAAAATTTATGCAACCTCTTTCAGTTATTTTTGAATGGTGAAAAAGGATTGAGAATTTAATGAGACCGGTCACCTCATCTTCCAAAAGAATAAGCTCTACCTTCTTATAGAAATCAAAATTTTGCTCTTGGTTGTTCTTAGCCAGAACCTTTAGAGAAAGCATTGAAATGTTCAGATTGTTAGAGTAGGTTATAAGTGAAAAACCAATCATATATCAAGCAACACAACTAGCCAATATAGAAACGAAAAAATGTAGCCTTCAATGATAATGTAATAATTACTTGTTTACCTCCTTGTGGGATTGCTAGGATTTATAACTGCCAAGGCCCCGAGACTGATATCTTTTGATTTGGCTGCTTCCAATTATTTTTAAGCTTGGTATCTCCAGTCCTTATCCTATCATTTGATCAAGATAATAAGGTACCTGAGAAACATCAAAAGACTACTATCAGAAGCTTCAAAAAGTGACATCCATATGAAAATGAAAAGTTTGAGGTCTTAATTCTGCTTAAAGCTTGACATGAAGTAAAATCCAAAAGCTCATTGAAGGACGAAAACTAAATAAAAGATCTAACAAATAAATATATCATTCAATATGTTTAAGTAATGCATACAAGAGTGCCACCATGGAGGGCAATTGAAGAAGAACATACGTGTCCACTATAAACAAATGGTAGAGCTCGAGGCCCAACCATTAATAGGAGTAATGTGAACTTTACTAAACTTTGCAAATCATGACATCCTGACAAGGAGATATAGTAGCCATGGTACAGCCAATGCTAGTTATCAGTAGTTAAAAGCATAGAAGACAATATCTAAGAATCTTTTGTCAAGTAAAGACATTGATTATGGGAATAAAGACCAAATACAGATGACTTTACAGCTCAAAGAACAAATTGCAGCATGATCTCCAAATCATGAACAATGAGTGTGACAAATATTTAGCTTATGCATATGTGATGCATTAGTTGTGGAGTAAAGAAGAGCCATAATCATCTCTAGGCACAATAACAACTCCAGATTATGAGACATGCATCAACCAATTTGTAGTCTTCTAGCATACTAAAAGATTATGTAAGAGCTATAATCTTTGTTATATGTCCTAAGCACTCGTACTCTTGCTCAATATTTGACAAGAATGTGATCAATAATATTGAATTTGTAATATTTTTTGTAACATCCTCTCTTTTTGGGTGACTTTCTCTTAAAACTTAAGTTATTAAATCTATCTAATAACTATAGAAAATCAAGGTTTAAAAATTCGGTGTGTAATAAATAGACTATGTTATAAAACGTTTTTAGTTTAATGGAATTAATATCAGTTTAGATTTTATGGGTTAATCAAAATTTGACCTTAATAAATCATTAAATACATGTATACCATGAGATTTAGCTATATATATATATAGGTATATTTAGATAATAAAATAAAAAAACATACATCGTAAGTCATAGATAAATAATTAAATATGTTAAATGCATAATAATACATAGATTAGGGAGTTTTCTTTACTTATTTAGTATCCTCGGCTAATTCAAAATAAAAGATTAAGGGCCAATTCAAAATAAGATAAAAAAATCAAGGGCCTCTAAGCAATAAGTAAACTCTCGCATTCTATAAATAAGGCCAAGCCTCATTACCATCTCCACAAATCCCAACCTTTCTTTCTCTACAAGCTATCGAGATTTAGCCTCTAACCTCCAATTTCTCATCCTTAGTAATCAAAATTTTAGCCAAATGGTTCCTAACTCACTACAAAACAAAACCCTAAAAAATTCTAGTCTCAAACTCTAAAATTTCAATCAAAATCAAGAGAAAACCTGTCAGTTAGTAGAAATTTATCTCAAACTAAAATTTTCAAAAAATCAAAAACCACCCTTCTAGCCACTTGATCATACATGAAAATATGCCTTTTGAAAGCCTTTTTGTGTAGATTACCATGGTAGAATAATATTTTAGAAACTCTGCCGAAATCACACTTGAATTGCTTCCAAAATTGACACTATCATACACAAGCAAAAGTGGGGAAAACAAGAGGTGATCTTGTTTTGCCTATATCGAGAGCATCCGCCATCCAAATTATGAAAGGTAACTATGGATGGAAATATCCCTAAGTTTAGATAAGGTTGGAAATAAGAATCACTAGAATTGATTGCGAATTCTAACTGAAAAAGTGTAATAACTGTAACCTACCACCGAGATTCAGCAAGAATCAAAACTCAAATTTGAATAGGTATAAAGGAAGGTTGGACCATTTGATCATCAAATTGAAGCCACCATTAGAATTCATTGAGTTACAATAGATTTTTTGGTAAAGATCACTGTCAAATTATCTTAAATTTGGTGTGCATGATCAAATTATGAGGTTATTTTGAATAATTAAGATTTGAATTTGATTGAATTTGTTGGTAAATAGAAAGCTAGATTTATATACTAGTAACTTGATAATGTTGTTGTTGAATATAGTTCTTGGAATAGTGTTATAGGTTAAGTATATTAGAAATTAGAAAAAATAGAACATATTTAATTCACTTAGGAATTCATCAATAGAACAAATAAAAAAGGGTTATTCTTATGTGTATATATAAATATTCAAGGTTTTAAAACTAATAACTTGGATTGTTAGATAGTAATTTCTATATTCAAAGTATGTGAAATAACAATATCAATTAAACCCAAGAAATGTACTTTAAGTGATACGTAGTGTTCCAAATAAATTAATTTTTCATAATATACTTCTTACTGAAAAAGCAATCAATAATGATTGAATCTTGAATTTAGGTGACTGAGCTTACAAGTCTGTTGGAGAATCCAAATTAAAAGAATTGGTGAGGTTTCATTCCTTTGTTTACCCTATTTTTGTCTCCTAATAATTATTCCTTGAAATCATATGCTTTCTTTGCATCTTCTGGAATGCCTTACTTATTATTATGATAAGATTATCCAATTTTGATGCCCATAATTGTAAGAATCTTTACTCCTTGCACCTATAAAAAAATCTTTTTCTTCGTATTCTTAGCCATCTCTCACCTTTTGATTAAGAATGCTTTTGGGATCTCTTAGTAAATTTAAACCCAATTAAAAAGGAGCACTGAAAGGGGTAACATCTCCAATTGAGGAGGCAACTAAGCTATTGGAGCTACGTAGCTCCCACAACTACTAAGCTAACCCCGATAACTCTGAATCTTGGTAAAGCTTATTTCTCCATTCTTTTAATCAAGAAATCATATCCTTATTAATATCTATTTTGTTTAATTGTTTCTAATCACAACTATATTATTCAAATGATAAAAATCTAATATGCAGGATGTTCTCAAAAACAACTAAAAAGGCCTTGTTAAAAAGAGAAGAAAATTTTTTTATAAAAGAGTTCTCTTACTCAAAATATTTATAACTTGAAAGAATTCATGTATTCTAAATTTCTATAGGTCTTCTAAGCCTATTTTTTGAATCAGGAGCCTAGTGTCACACTTGTTGATAGGGGGTGCGCAGTGGGGGGCCACCTCTAGAATCCCAAAGTGGACTCTTTTGCTGCACTTATTTCATTCTTGACCATTTTGAATATCTTATTTGATTATTGCTACAAAGTACGTGCCGAGCAAAGTAAAGTGCCGCACTAGTTGACAGGGGATGTGCAATGTGGACCATCTGTTGATTCTATCATCGTTGGCACCTCTAGATTTTAGTATTAAACATCTTTCAACTGCATTGTTGCACCTTAATCAAAAAATCCTATATTATTCATGAAATGAAGTGTAAGGATCTAATTGCTACATACATTGACAAAGGTTGTGCACTGAGGGCCACTTCTAGAATCCTTTACACTTAGATTTTAATATAAACGTGGGCATTAAGATTTATGAGTTCTCCTAACTTGTATGGGATAGTGATGGAGTTACATAAATGGTTTAATATGATTATGATTTCTTTGATCCGGTAAGGTTCTTATAAGTCATTCAATTGAATCACCTCATGATTTATGTGAAACCTTGATATATTTCAAACATACATGCATATAACTTAAAGTAATTATTACAAAAACTTGTTATACAAAATGAATCATCCTGGGATATTCTTATCCTACTTATTACTTATTTCTGACTCTATTGTTCCACTACAAAAAAAGCCCTATATAGGTAACTCCCTCCAACTTTCCTTACTGAGTTATTCGAACTCACCTTTATACTTTTCTTTACATAAATGATGATGGACAGTCAAATTAGAAGAAAGAACTTAGGGTTAGAGAAAGAGAAAATTACCTTTTGTTTGGATCCAAATGTACCTAAACTTATTGGTTTATGTATATACATAATAAGTCTTATAGCCATGGCGGCACTAACACTATGCCTCAGGTGTTAATACATGTACACTCGTTGATAACTAGAAATAAATTTAGACTAGTTTTCAAAAAATAATATTTAAGTTGTCTCATTTTAGATTTTAATTTTTTTGGTTAGTCTGCACTAAACATTGGCTCTTAAAATGAAAATCTCCTAAGAAGGGTTAATGTTGCAGAATGGTGGCTTTAGGGCCTCTGGGTGCCACATATTTACTCTACTATTTTTTCCTTTGTACTTCAACCTCAAGCTCTTCCATTTATTTTTAGTGGCCACATATAGTATTAAGAGGTAATAAAAGGCTGCCTTCATTTCAATTGATGTGGCTCGTCTAAGTTGAAAGGAATTGAAAAAAGTTTATCAAATCTGTTTCAATTAATTAGGAAGAAATAGTGCTGGATAGAGAGAGAGATATTTCAACTAAATTAAATGCTATGAAATAGAAAAATGAAGTTTGCACATTTGTTGATTCAACCAACAACATATGTATACAATGGAAAGCAAAAAACTAACTTAGCATAACAAACTAACAAAATAGCCAACTAATTTAACTAATGATTAGTGGCATGATTACTAAGCATATTAGATGATACTCTAATATGCCCACTCAAGATGAATTGTATATGTTTTATGTTGTCTTCTTTTAGGTACTTCATTGTTTTTTAGCAGCTATATTATTAATTAGTTTTTCATTCTACCTAACCCTTTGTTATTGCAAGTAGTTGGAAGTTACTGGCTATGTTTAATTAATTTAGCTTGAATTCATTTACGTGCTTTGTGGTGTTCCAGCATCACCTTAGGAAGTTAGGTCTTTTGGTCTCCATAGATAGCTTTCATACTCTATTCATAGTTGGGAAAATATGAAAGAAGCCTTTTTTCCATTTCATTCCTAGGCTAGGCTATTTATTCTTAAGTAAGTGTCATCTTGTCAAGGACCTCAAAAAGATCACTTTTTCTTTGTGAAGGATGAGGGTTGGGGTGTCCCCAATGTGTGGAGTAGTTCACCTGTCGCAGTCCGTCTACAGAAGGCTCATCATGACCTTCGAGAGTGTTTTGATAACCTTAAATTATTTTTTCTCCCTTTGATATTCCTTATATATTTCCTGATGGTACTTAGTCAACTTTTTAACTCTTTTCTCTTTGTATATGCTTCTATTGTTGCATTCATGTCCTTACCTCAACACTTATGCTTATTTGGTGTTTCTTCACTCAATATGTTTGTTGAGTTAACTTGTTTTAAGGGTATGTGATAAGGAAGAAGACAGCCTAGAAAGAATTTAAGCTAGGAGAGAAAGCATAGTGTTCATGAGGGAAATGGAATGGAGGCTCAACCTCACCTACTCAATGCCTAAGTCCTCCATAAAGGTATTTTGGAAAGTCTCAACCTTTGCTTCCCCTTTTTACTCCTCAGTCAAGCATATAGGGTGGTTTTGAGATAGTGATCCCTAGGCTAGCTAGGAAGCAAGCTTAGGTGTTTTCATTGGCTTTCCTTGCTCTCACTATTTCAGTAAAGGCAATGAGTTAGTTCTCTTATGGTTTAAGAAGAAACCCAACATTGACTTACACTTAGATGCTTATGAGACCACTTACAGTATTGACAATCTTAAGGATAGAATTAACGAGTTTAAACAGGGTAAGCTGGAGATTTACTCCTCTTCATAATTGGCAGAGCTTGGTAGTATGGACTTAACACAAATAATTTTTTGCTCTTTCCTTTATTTTACATTGCTTGTTTATTTTCTTTGCAATCCTGAATTGTTGTTTTAATGGATGTTTATTGTTTTGGCATATGCTTTAAATTTGATTATGCATATGTCTCACTGAACAAAAAGGTCAATAGTTGAGAGAGCCAAAGTCAAGAAAGAGACTATAGGGCTTACCCAATAGAGAGATTAAAAGGATAAGGAGCTCAACAAGGTGTTAGGAAAGTAGACCAGCTAAAAGAGCGACATGCTAAAGAAGTTAAAATTGGAAGGAAGTTTCTAGAGTCTTTTGCAATTAAAGCTTTTCTATTTGCCTTTTGAAAAAAGATAGCGAAGGAATTCAAGGGATACGTTGAGTTTTTTGTGGTAGTTAAGATGGATGCTATCATGGTTTATGAGCAGACTATCTAAAATTGTTGCTATGTGCTTATGGCATTAGGCAGTATTAGGAGTGTAAGTAGATATTAAATGAATCAAATATATTATTTTCATATTCGTTTTCATTTAAATTTTCAAATATTCGGATATGGATACATATTTGATGGATATTTAAGAATGATATTCAAATTCATTAGATATCGAACAAATTTGGATATATTCATATTCAATTGTAATTATTCAAGTACATTCATATTTGATTAAACTTATCTGTATTCAAATTATTTTTTTTATATTTATATTTGATGATAATTATTTAGATATCTATTTGCGAATATCCAAATATATGAATATATGAACCTATAACAAATATACTTTAATTAATAGATGGAACTATATAATTTTATTAAAAATAAAGCAATCAACAAAAAGCATAATTTATAATTGATAATTGACTTTATAATTGATTATTAGCACTAATTAATAGTAATAATACCATTTAAGTGTAGTAATTATAAACTCAACCAACAATAATTATGTTAATTAACTTTATTCTTCAATTTTTTCTCTATATTACAATAATTTTTTAAATTTATTCTTTTTTCTTCTCAATTCTTCTATTATAATTTATATATACATATGTAGATTATGAGATTTTTATTAAAAAATATAAACAATACATTATTTAATAAATATATATTTGGAGCGGATATTAAACAAATCAAATATGATTTACCATATCCGTATCTATTTATAATTGAATATCTACTAATCGAATATGGATAATATTTGATTTAAATAAATGCGGATAAATTATGTATAAATAAATACGAATGTGAATGACAAACAAATTTTTGAATATCTATTTACAGCCCTGGCGGTATTCTCTGGAGGACTTGTTGTTTTTGGACCGTACTATTCTTGTCAATTTCCCAACTGGGATAATTGGCAAAGCTTTGAAGATCTATCTTGAGCCCATGGTGGATGATCCAACTATCGCAGCTTCATGGGGGCCATGTGGGAATTGTATCAAGACTTTATCATTTTCACTAAGGAGTTTATGTTTGTTTTTCTTTAGTGATATTTGTTTTTTCCTTTTGATGGCCAAATCTAGATGAGATGCCATTATTTATTTGAACACCGTGATGTTACTAGACTTCATATTTTCTCTATACATGATTAAGCAACTTTTATGCTCTTATTGCAATTTCTCTTTTATATGATTTAGTAGTTGTGATCTACCATTTCTTTATGCTATCGATGCATTATCTTGTGTTTGCACCGTTGTGCTTTTACAATGACATGATTATATTTTTTTTCTTTTTTTTTTTGCATGTTTTGAAGTTTTATCATGGAGATGTCTTTATATAACTCCCATGAGGTCTTATGATAGAGATTTTTTCCACATGCTCCTTGAGGTCTTATAATAGAGATATCGGTATGTGTGACCTCTTAGAGGTCTTGTAGTAGAGTTGATTTCTACGAGGCATCTTGGGGGGCTCATAGCAGTCTCATAGCAAGGTTGATTTCTATGAGCCCCCTTAGAGGTCTTATAAAAGTGTTGATTTTTGCAAACTCCATTGGGAGTATTATAGCAAAGTTAATTTTTGCATACCTCCTTCAGGGTTTTATAGAGGATTGTTTTTGCGTGCCTCTTTAGGCTACTTATAGTAAGATTATTTTTTGTGTTCTCTTGAGGTTCTTATAGCAAGATTATTTTCTATGCATTCCTTAGGGATGATATAACATGATTTTTTTCTACACATGTCCTTGGAGCTAATTTAGGTAAGTAGGCTTGCACATGTCATGTGGCCCTTGCTAGACACTTTCAGGCACAGATGGATTCACTTCTTGCTTGTTAACCATAAATCCTTGCAAAATAATAGGTTCTCGACTCTGATGTTGTTGTGAGTCATTATGCGGCTCCGATCCCTACTCTAAAGTCTTTGAGTGATCCTCTATGTTTCAAGTTTGGGTTATTTTTTGGGGCTATTTCATTGCTGAGCAACAAACTCTTCAAAGCATCCTTGTTGGATTAGTCTTGTGATCTCATCCTTCAGATGGTTATGCGCTTTTGTAGTGTGCCCTTTATCACAATGAAAGTGCCAACACTTCTCCGAATTCTACCTCTTGGAATCATCTGCCATCTTTTTGGTTGTTAGCATCATTAGGATTGCCTAGCATAGGGCATTCACCTCACATTTTTTATTCTTTCATCATTTTTTATGGTTCTCCATGAGAAGTGCTATTTCTCCAATGTGAATACATTTTTTAGCTCGGATCTAGAGCTCCTCCAAATAAGGTGGCGCTTGCCTACTATTAGTTCCTTGAACTTTCTGGATATTATATTTTGTTGATAGTGCTCAACAAAAGTTTCATATTAAGATGAGGAATCTCATATGCTGCTTAGACGAAGTACAATCGAAGGCTCTCTCCTTCTTTTTACTTTATGGTGAATGAGTGAGATGCAATCCTAAGGTATCTTCAATTGATAGAGAAATTGCACAAGAGGTACTAAACTAGCCTTTCTAGTTTGATAATATTTCTCGCAGGTAATTGGTTGAGCTAGGTGAGGTGCGCTCCTTTAGAGTCATGCGGATGGCCTTACAAACTGCCTCACTTAGGTTGTACAGTTCCAAGCACACCACATCATTTGGTGATCAACCTTAGAGGGATGATGACATGGTTGCCCCCTTTTTTTCTTCGAGCACCCAAGGATGGTTGCTTTGTAGGGATGTTGTATGTCATATGAGGCTATCATTTTTACTGCAGTCTATGTTGATGCATCTCTGATAATGCTATCATGGTCTCCTGAGCAATTTGTAGGATCGATCCTCTAGGACGCATGTTCTTTCGTTTGGTAGTAAACTCCGACTGGCAATGTTCTTTAGTGCTTTGTGCTATTTCTTTGCCACCACTCACTTTGAGGCATCTTCTGCCAATGGCATCATGACCTCTTGAATGGTTTATTATGTTGATTCTCCAAAATGGAACATTTATGGCTCGGATAAGATCTTTGGCTTAGGGGATATGTCGAATGTTTGATCGATCATCAAGAGGGGTTATACATTGGTTGGTTGCTTTCCATGTTCTCTCCTTGGATTACAACTATAGTGCTGACGTTTTGAGCTGTAGATCTTGTTTGTATTCTCAAGGTTCCATAAGTCAGAAAAGTTTTCCCAAAAAACAATACCAAATGATGTTGCATGGTATCAAATTTGATGTGATTTTTATAAATTGATGAAATATGGGCTTTTGCTCTTGAAACACACTCGCATAGAGGCAATGCTCCAATTTAAAAAACAAAAAAGAGTACTTAGGTTCCTTTTTGATTATGGGAAATGATATTCATACCAATTAAATCATTGTTGTGCTTGATCCCATTTGAATTATGGTGCCATCTTAAATTGGCTTTCTTAAGTGTCCCTTAGTGATCCTTTTTAATTAATTATATTAATTTTTTTATTGAACTTTGATTTCTATGCCCTTAAAATTTTAATTGAGCATATCAATTACCTACCATTCTATGCATTATTTCAAATATCAATGATTTGAGTATACAATGAAGAATCCCCACTTCAATATAATAAAAGAAGTATAGATCGATGATAAATATAATGTCTTGAAAAAAGTCCTATTAAATTTTTGGGAGAATTACAAAATCCAAATGAAGAAGTGACTTTCAATGTAAGAATGAATTTGATTTATGAAATTATTCATGGCGGCAAAACGTAGTAAACTAGTGCAGAATTTTTATTTTATCTCAACACATAAATTAAAGTACTAAACTGTTCTTAATTAATACACAATATTTTTTGATCTAATAATTTAAATAAGTATAAGAAAGTCCGACCACAATGAATTACTTTTGTACAATATTTTACATAATAGAAAAATCTAAAAGGTCATCACAAATCCCTTTTGTATTATTTTATTTTTTATTGCAAATTTTTTTATAAACTTTCCTTATAGTTGAATTTTTCCTATTTTTTCTTTTCAATTTCTCTGAGTAAAGAGATCGTCCCCAATCTAATCTAAGTACTCCTATGGCCATGAACCCACCCCCGATCTAGAACTAGGATTGGTGTAACGGAAGTTGCTTTAGCCCCCACGTCGCTCCCACTAAGGTTACAAGCCCGTGCAACTAAGCTTGGGGATGAATTTTTCCTTTTCCACATACTTGTTTTAAAGAGTGGTTGCAGACTACCAAACTCTCTCAATTCATGGTTTTGGTTTCAATAGCAGTTTGTAATGCAAATTTGTTGTACCCTCCACACTTTAGGAAAAGACCAACAACTTTATTATATAATGATGATGGCAAGAAAAGAAGTTCATCATTTTACTTGTGATGAGGTAGTTGACATTAATAATCAAACCTCAAAATAGCAATTTGTTTAGCATAAATTAATAATCACATATTCCTAACAACTTCATTCACCAAGACATCATCAACAAATCCATTTTAATTGCTACTTAATCCAACATTTTGCTTTCTATCCATATATAAAACTTATTCTTAAATATCATTTCCACACCATCCAAAACACAAAGCAAAAGACTAATCTCAATAGTATACTCAGCTCATATAAAGTTCCTAAAATGTTGAAGCAATTGCCATCAGCAACCACTTTTTTGGCAATATTATTTGTAGCCTTTAGTTTGGCAACAAGGACTGCTACAATTGATCCTCCAACAGCAGTAACGGAATCAGTACTCCTAGATCTGTTCATACACAACATTCTTGGTGACAGTAGCCCCATAACCAAGTCAATCCCCTACTTTGTTGGGAAACATATACAATGGCCAAGTACCTTTTGCTCGTCTTCCCGGCTTTCTACCCTTTAAAGATGGGGTGGCCGTTCCCAATGCCAATGGAGTAATTCTAACATTGAACGCCAATGACGTCCAACCAGGTACTAGCTTGTCAAGCATGGCTTATGCCGGTATCCTAACGGCGTTAACAACAACAACAACAACAACAACATAATTAGCACCACTCAATTGGGACTTGATGGCTTGGGACTCGGCTTTGGCATAATAACTATTATTGATGATTACTTAACTTCACCTCCCAAATTAGGTCTTAGCAATTAGGGAAGGCATAGGGGGTTTAGGTGGTGAGCTCTATAAATGGATCCACGCAGATGATAGCATTCATGAACATGATGGAAGAAGGGGAATATATATAGACTTATTTTTTCAGAGTTTACAAGATTGGGAGCACCATGTCTAACCTATCGGTGACCAAAGGAACATGCAAGTTTAAGAATTCTTGCAGATTCACAGTGGAGAAGTCCCTCATTCTGACAAGTCAACATATTGCTGATGGTGTTGAGACATTGCTAAGGACCACTGTCCATCTTACTTATTAATGAGAGTACTGTTCTTAATTTATGTTGGGAATGTTTGTGTAAAAAATTCTTATTCAGCTTGATTTCGTGATTTCTAAGTGTGATTATATCTGCAGTTACTTGGAAAAATTAATTATGTTTTTTGCTTGTTGAGGAGATCAATATACTATTCTTGGATTTTAATTAACCAATATCATCCCATCCTTTTAGATATGATCTAGGCTAGCTATTTCCTCATATGCAAACTTGACATTTTAGTTACAAACATCCTGAAAGTACGTACGGTAGTCAGATGTTGTTAAACTAAACCAAACTTATATGTCAAACATACTTCCCATATTTCCTTATCCTTTATAAACCGACCTCATAAATTAATTGGCAACAAAAATCAAGAAAATCAAATCCCTCCTCTAGCCATCATCAGCAATGGCTTATCATGTGTGGCATAGGGACAAAGACATGGACATGGCCACCACTGCCGTTCTCTATCCACCCTAAGCCCTTTACGTTAATTCAAAACTATTAGAATGTCTAAATATGACTTGTTTTCTATAGGAATCATAGAAGCAAAAGAAATGGAGAAGCTAAAAATTACTCAAGGGGAAAAAGGAATTAGAAAATGGAGAGGCAAAGTATCGATCCTTGCACCTCTTGCATGCTAAGCAAGCACTCTACCATCTGAGCTATATTCCCATCATGTCAACATTATATTATTTTAAATTTAGAGTAGATTCTAAAATTAATTCTTAATTGCCCACCAATTTGGTTTGTTTTTCAACATTTCCAGTTGTTGAAAATATTTTCCCAATGCATTTTGTTTAAAAATAGAAATATGTATAATGTAGAAATATTAGCTTATGCTTGGGTACTGCGGAAATAATTTAGGCATGGGATTTAAATTGTTAGGAATCCACAAATCATACAACCAAAGTTGACGACAAAAATAATATCCAACAGATAGAAAAATAAAACAAAGACAAATTTTTGCAGTTTTGTGACCTACCTCCATGGGAGTTTTCTCTCTTTCACTATGATAGAATCTCACCAGTACAAGATATCCTCTTAAACTTAACATAATCAAACTTAGGACAAAAACCCCTTACACAACCATTCTCACACTATCAAAGAAATACTCGCCTACTCCTTTATATTGCCTAAGTCGTAACTCAAAATAACTACCTTATGAGTATCATAAGTTCCTCGAGTGACCTTTTAAGTAATTAAATAAACACCTCTATTTATAAGAGAAAACTACTTGACTACTTTATCTAAAAGTAGGAAACCTAATACAAGGAGTCATAATTTTAGTCAAACTTGATCTCCAGATAATTGAGCCAAATCCCAACAATCTCTACCTTGACAAGGTTTCTCATCTTAGCAATTGTTCATGACTCCACCAGAAATCAAAATTCCAATGGCTTTCAAAGATATCACTGCACTTGCTGAATTATTAAGGTCTTAGCATCAACTAATTCATACCGGCCAATGCACATGTACAACCTAATGTGTGACTTTTTGAACTCTGCCTCCAGTGAATATTCACAGCTCTTGGAATCTAGCTGGCTCAAAGAAAATTAGATTCTTTTGTGTCTTCAGGACATAGGTCACACTAACCAAAGTACGAACCGCTCTAACAATTATTTTGATTTTCACCACTCCAATGCCCATGACTCTCCAAGTAAAATCATCACACAAAAACAAATTACTTGTCTTCCATGATTGAAGTGAATCAAAAATAATCCTCTATGGAGCAAACATGCATTACACATCCAAAATCCAAAATCCAATCATCTCTACAACATTATTGATAATGTTGTCTGCAATGCAAAGTCAAATCTTCCCATTGTAAATCCTTCATATTTGTTGGCTTCTCCTACCCTTCCTTCAACACTACTGCGAAATCTTGTTGAATTAGAAGATCCTCTACCCTTCCTCACCAAAGAGTGAAATTTCCTTTTGCTATCAAGTTTTTAAACCATGAAGTAGTTTGCCAATGACATTGCCCATTCTTGAAAAATTAAATCTCAACTTATAGCCCCAACTAATACCCCGATACTAATTTGTTGGGGCACAACAGAAGCAATTTAGGTATGAGATTTAATTTGTTAGGATTCCACAAATCACACCCATAAAGTTAACGACAAAAATAATATCCGACAGATAAAAAAATAAAACAAACACAGATTTACGTGGACCGGTAAATTTTTCCTATCTCCACAGGTGCTTTTTCCTTCCACTATAAAAGAATTTCACTAGTGCAAAATAACCCTTTAAACTTGGCATACTCAAACTTAAGACAAAAATTCCTTATAAAACCACTCTCATACTACCAAATAAATACTCACTCTACCCCTTTGTATTTCCCCATTTGTAACTCAAAATAATTACCCTATGAGTATCATGAGTTCCACAAGTGACCTTTCAAGTAATCAAATAAACACCTCTATTTTAAAAGAAAACTACTTGACTATTTTACCTAGAACTAGGAAATCTAATACAAGAATGAGTTCTAATTTTTGTCAAACTTAGTCTCCAGATAACCGAGTCAAATCCCAACAACTTCTATGAAGTTGAATCTAAAAATGCATTTTCTTTTAAATGTGTTTTGATGTGGAAAATGATCAAATTTTCTAAAAATGCGTCTCATTTTGATTTTTTTTTAGAAACAAGAAATAATTAAATTATCACAATTTTATATTTAACTTCAACACAATAAAGATTGAAAAAGCATTTATATGCTTCTCCATTTAGGGGCAAGAGTTGGAACTGTAGTCGGTAAATTTACAAAACTCATCTAAATCAGAGAATTGTAAAGATAGCTATCTTTTATATAATGAAATTTAATTCCAAATGACTTAGAGAGTACATAGGCATTTATAAACATGATCTAACAGCAACCCGTGCAAGATTCGTGTATCTCAATTTAATTCATATTTTTCCCTTTTTTGTCATGAATAACTCATAATATAAACACATAGACCAAATAAAGTACTTTTTTTTTTAGTCAAATTTATTTTACCCCCTAAACTATGAGATAGGTGTCAAATACCCCCTGTACGAGGAAAACCTTCAAAAACCCTTCCAAAGTCATATGTCGCTAGTGAAACATTGATGCGGCATTAACACTAGTAAAATGAAGAAGTAAATTGTCAATTGATCCTAGTAAAATAAGATAATAACAAAAAATCCAAAAACACTTGGCACTATTTTGGTAATATAACAATCTTGCCCTCAACATAAATGGGAAAAAAAAAGTAGACTGCCTTTCCACCGTTCACCCCAATTGCCCGTGAAGAAAAAAATTCCCTAACTTTGAATTTCTGTTCCAGAAAATTCCACCAAAATCCCAGCCAAAAATTAGTGGTACTCTAAAACAAATGCAACAAATGTGCAGGAATAACAAGAGGATTGGTTCCTCAACAGCTTTTTAAAGTTTGATCGATTAGCATTTTCCAATCTTGAAAACCCTAGATAGTATTATGATTTCATCATTGTAAATTGGAGAGGCACTTTTTGTACTTGTCCAATTGATACTCCAATATAGCCAATTTTGCTTCCAGTGCTTTGTTCTTCGTTGTCAACTTTGCGTTTGATATTGTTAGGTCTATGGTATTCTGATGTAGCTTGTCATTGTTGAATTTAAGAGTTTTATTGATTGGTTACAAGCTCATTTTTTTTGCTTCTTTGATCTATAAACTTCAATGGTCATTGTAGTAAAAATAAGTAATTGGTAAAATCATAAATATTATTTTAATAAAAAATTACTCACTTCCCAATTGCAACAACGAATGAACTTCCTTCGTGGATTATTTGGAGTCCACATAGTATGTAGGATTGCTAGTTTATCACAATCACACAATGCTCCTTTAAAATTGAAACATAGTTGTTTGAATGTTAGCAAACACTATTCGAATTTTTTATATTGAAAGAGACACTAGACATTCTATAAAAAATTTGGGTAACAAAGAATGGGAATTTTGCTTATTGACGATTGCCTTAAATTTAGCTAGCAAATTTGGAACTTTTTTACCTGGAAAAAGTAGCTTGAGCATGAAAGAAAGTAACAAAGTTGAACTAAGAAATTTGAGCATTATATAGTAACTCAAATAATTTTAGTGCTACATCAACCTAGCAACCATTAGTTCACTAATGATAGCGACTTTGAGGGAAGTATTTGAAGATTTTTCAAATATATGAGAGATATTAGATTCCTACTCATAATACGGGGGATGTGAATAAATTTAATCATTTTTTTCAACTTCTTATTTTTGAAAATGACAAAATACAATTTCCAAGACTCTCTTAATTTGTAATATATTTTCTTCAA
This sequence comes from Jacaranda copaia, assembly GCA_014898725.1. NCBI lineage: Eukaryota > Viridiplantae > Streptophyta > Magnoliopsida > Lamiales > Bignoniaceae > Jacaranda > Jacaranda copaia. The sequence continues at coordinate 304,527 of JACGDI010005651.1, forward strand.
TGTTCAATTTCTTGTCTTTGCTCTAGTAATATAGTGCAGTATTCGAAAAATCTGACCGTTTATTGAATCAGAAAATTTACCAGTTCATGGTTCATTAGTTCGACTATTAATTAGAACATAATTGAACCACAATTGAACCTTGGCATTATAATTATACAATATAATTATATTATATATATTTATATATATTGTATATATTATTTAAAAAATAAAATGTTAAAATAAAAAACACAATGAGCTTAAATGATATTGTCCAACTTCACAATCCAAACTTTACGATTCATATTATAACATGATCACCATAATTTAAATCTCTTAACTCTAAATTCTAAATGCATCGATAATTTAATGATATCAGAATCCCTCTTCATTGTCTTTGCCATCCTCATTAAGGTTTTTATGGACTTGGTTGCTATTTACAACACTAGTACCAACACTACAGCAACATCAACTTTAGTTTCTAACTTTCTGGCAGTAGCAGATTTAAGAAGTTGGAGCTTTTTTTGTATGCATTGCATTGAGTGTTTTGAATAGTTTCCTAAAATGAACTTTAGCATTGGGAATATGTAATTAGGCAAAAGAGGTTAAAAAAAGTTAATTTCGTCAAAAATTAAATAAAAATAATAATAAATGAACCGGTCTAGTTCAATTAAACTGTGGGGCATTCATTGGTTTGGACGGTCCAACCATTGCTTGAACGGTTTTGACAAAATAAAGCAATTTTTTATATTTTTTTATTTTCACATAAAACTGAACCGATTGAGTGGGCCGTTGAAAGTTCAATCGGTCCAACCATCTAATCCGATCCCATTTTTTAAATAGTGATATGGTGTTGAGATTTTTTTTTTACCAATGAGCTAAAAACCGCATGCCATTTCCACTTCATCTCTGTCTACTGCTCATCACTTTTTTTTTTTGAAAAATTTTTATGTCCTTTTTTAAACTCTTTCATTTCCCTCCTTTTTGCTTGTATCTTATTTTTGTTCATCTCCATCTTCATGCTCATTCACGGAGCTATTTTCTGTCTGATAATAGGAATCCCATTCTCCTTCAAGTTCCCACTCTTGGATGTAGAAGACAAATTTGTGTTTTTTCTTCCTTTCTGCGAGAGCCTTTTTTTCCCCTAACCCGTAAGCCTTCTAATTTAAGGCCGTTGCCCTCCCAAGAAGTTCCTTTCCATCTTCACTTCTTTCTCTGCAGGTCTCTTTTCACCAATCCAAAAATCTCAGACACCTTCAAAGTCTACGATCGCCTCAACAATTTTGAATGTTTTCTTGGACATGAAGAAACATATGCTATCTTCTACACTCTTATTTTATTTTCTTCCACTCTTCTTTCTTTCTGTTTTTTTTCTTCCAAGTGCCTCAAAATTGCATGAGCTATAACACGACTCTATCCAAAGCATAACAAACAAAATCACAAACTCACTTGAGCTAGAGAATTGAAGTAAAAATCAACTTCTATATAATGGACTTTGATTTCAAATGACTTCGAATAATGTAAGAGAATTGAATGGTCAATTGACCTAATGATATCGTTCTCACACTTTTATAAGTGAAGTTCAAAATTCAAACTTTTACAAACTCTAAATATATCTGTGCATATATAAAAAGGAATTGACATGAGAGTATATAGATATTTATTATAAGCATCATTTGATATGAATCTATCCTAAATGCATATATCTTAATCTAATCCTCACTTCCCCTTTATCATGATACAATCTATCAAATAAAATAGCTTCTTTTCAACTTTATATTTTTAAAGATGACAAATTACTATTTCTAACTGAAAGGCCCTTGACTACAAATTAGGAATACATGAAATCAGAAAAGATGCACAGATGAAATCAAATTGAAAACATACATGCCAGATAACCAGGGGGTAAACACACTGCAAATTACACGTGGTAACTACTTTTGAGTCGGGAAAGATTAGCCAACCGTCAGGAAAAAGCAACGCAGTTCTGAAAATCAGTGTCAAAAACCTTATAAAGCACTCAGATAAAATGCAGTGAGAATTTCTCACACATGTATGGTGGACATATAAAACACTATAGAGCTCAGTTGGATGATTGATTTGTTCAGAGATTTAAATATTTACGTCGAATGATGTTTTCTAAACTATATTTTAATGGGGAAAAAATGTACTCAGCAACGACATTCGAATTTGAGCAGATTACTATCTGATAGATGCTAGCAAAAGATTCTTCAAGAGTGTTCAAGCAGCAGTAACAACACTTTACCATTTTTGGATTGTCTAGTATTACTATATTCCCAAGATCAGGTAACTGACTCTGAATCAGCAGCCAATCAAACTCCATGAAACAGCATGAAGATGGTTGTCTGTCACTTTGCTAAGGACCGGAACAAAGATAAAAATCTATCCAACAATTTTTTCAAACAGTCAAGGATTATCAAGCCAAATAATACACAACATCTAAATCCAGAAACGTCAAAATGTATTTTCTCTCAATTGCACTCTACTTAATGTATTGAGAAACCCACTTGAAGCCATCCCCATAGCCCATTTTGCGAACAATGCTGCACATAAAGACCTCGATTGGACGGACATTAGAATCTGCCAGGTTTACTTTTCCCTTGCCAGTAGTGATGCCCATCAAACCCAAGTGGTAACGCAACTCATCTTCAGATGCAGCATAAGGGATATCGATCTTGTTGCCCAAAATCAAGAATGGAACATTGGCCAAGGACTCATCAGAGAGGAGAGCATCGAGCTCTTTCTTTGACTCGGCGAACCTGTCCTTGTCATAAGCATCCACCAAATAAACAACGGCATCCACCTTCACACCCAATAGATTTGGTATAGAACGTTAGGGGCAAAAACAAAATTACATACTGAAACTCAGACAGTGAGAATTTTTAAATACTATGTTTCATTAAATGCAAATGCTACTGGTCTAGACCACAAAGAAAGCCACAAATATGTAAATACTGCTTAAGGTCTGAACAGGAAACCAGTGCTCTCAACCAATAGTAGATAAGAGTTCAAACATGAGTGTCACACAAGAAAAGGAGGACTGCCCAAGGGGTAGCTTAACTCACATAACTGGTGCAAGCGCATCTTCAGCATTTATTAAAAGTCTTCTCATCTTCAATCATACAGTTATGAACTTGTCTGAATGGTTACAAATAATAGTGCTCTGAACAAATAGGGAAACAATGTTCCAATTTTTCCTCACCAAAAGAATCTAGAGAAAAGCTGAATTCGTAAATTGCAGCAAGTTCAATAAACTTTAGGATAAAATTTCGATTTTGCCATCACTTTAGGAAGTCAGCATCAAAGTTATTTTAAAACAAAATTTTCAGGAATTTCAGCAACTAAATCATATTAAAGTTAATGTTTAGCATAAAATATACTCAAATCACATGTAGATATTACATAGTACAATTCTATGTCTCTTTTTTTGAGCTTTGAAGGTAAAAGCACTTTGAACTTGCCTAACCATCCATAAAGCCTTTAAAAAGATTTTTCTCATTAACACGAATTGTGCGTCTTCAGAGGTACTTTGGAACAACACGTCAGAAGAATTAAGGTACTATCAGGGAACTCCCATTGTGCATTCAGGCTTGGCCCCCCCATGAATGAAATAAACATAGAAAGTGTTTATTTTGGCATCACGATGGCTCTACTGGTATTCTAATATTCTGGAAAACCAACAACATAAATTAAGGAAGATTGATTAAACCACAGTAAGAGCTTCTGTAGTAAAACCAGGAACCAAACTGCTTAGGGCTAGTTTGGTTGGAATTTTAAGTTTTCTTATAATTATTTATCATACGATAATTTGTGTTATTTTTTATCATTGTAATGTGGTTTGATTGGTATGATAAATAAACCCATGGAAGGTAGCAGGTTAATTTATCATGAAAATTACACATATAAACATGGGCTTTTGATATTCATACAAGCCTTAGTATTTATTGTTACTCCAACCAAATGAATGATAAGATGGGACAAAAACACTATACCCTACCTTATCATCCCAACCAAGCTAAGCCTTAGAGATTATGCAGGGTATCTTTTCTTTGGTAACAGAAAAGAGTCCTTTTCCAACATATAAATGCATTCCAGAGGCCTGTGAAGTAATGTTTTCTATTCAGAGAATTAGGCCAGATTTCTACTGATAAAGTTAGCAGACATTGAAACTTTAAAAGTGGTTAACAAAAATGCTGTAAGTTTACCCCCAGAAAATAGTCACAGTAAACATGGATCCTTCACTGCTCCATAACATGATGGGATAAAATGTGATTTTCTAACTTGTCCAGTGAAAAAGATAGGTCAATGCAAGCACTTGCACATCACAGAAGAATATTTTTTTCCTAAGAAGGTTTTATGCAACAGTAAACTGGATGGCAGGAAATTTAACATGAACATTTGCAATTCAAAAATAAGTAAAGATAATTAAAAAGACTGTGTTTAGTTGAAAGAACATTGCCCAATTGTAAGACCTCAACATCAAAACACCATAGAGTACTTTTCCCGCTGCCATCACAAAGGAGGAATATTTTGTCCTAAGAAGGTTTTATGCAACAGCAAACTGGATGGCAGGAAATTTTACATGAACATTTGAAATTCCAAAATAAGTAAAGATAATTAAAAAAGACAGTGTTTGGTAGAAAGAACATTACCCAGTAGTAAAACCTCAACATCAAAACACCATAAAGGGGGTACTTCTCCCACTCCAAACAATTTTATACAATACTAGAAAATTCAGCTATACTAAAATCAACTGCATTTACATTTATTACACTGTGGGAGACATGGACACAAAAATACATAATAGGAATGATAAGATCTAGAAATCATGAAAAGAGGGGGTATGAGGACGGGGACAGCATGTTCTAGCAATACAAGAATTCATAACCAATGCAGAGTATGAAAAATCAAATTGAAATATAACAGGTAATTATTAGATGTCAATATAAAGCATTTAGCACAGCAGCAGTTCATCATAATTTTATTTTTTTACAAAAAGTAGTACCTTGGCATAATAATCTTTCCAAACTCTCCGGGCAATCTGATGGCCTCCCAAATCAAAAGCCTTGAACTTGATTTTCCCAATACTCAGCTCCTCTGAAGTTGGAAATTGAGTTGGCTGGTGTTGTACCAATCTCTGCTCATTTCCAGCACCTTAACAACCTCAGATTCACTTCTCAACCAAGGCATACCGAACATAAAAATTCAAACTTTCCCAAATTAATTAAACTTCTTTGAAAGAGTTCTATTTTAGAAAAACAAATGATAGAATTGACAAGAAAATATATAGGAAAGGCACATCATATAAGTTTAAAACACAAAAAGGATTATCATACAACTAATCATACCAATCAGTCCAAAGCAAGTACAGATTAAAAATAAAATAGGACTATAAATTGACTAATCTGCTTCTATGTTACAATACAAATCCCAAAAACAAGACTAACACAGAACCAACTAACACCTCACACCGGGTTCAAATTTACGTTGTTTATTTCATGAATTCATAAACTCGAGAAAGCCCATTTTCATTAAAATCCAGAAAGTTAATCAGCAGAAAACAAAGGCGGGAGGAGATTATACAGTATAGACCAAGGTTTGACCTCTAATAATTACGAGCTAAATACACACTGAATGTTCCTATTCAAAATTGTCAACACCACGACTTTGACCCTTATTCTCGCTACTTTACATAATTAATCAGTTAGAAAACTCAAGCAAGACCTGCATAACCGCAAAGACTCATTCCAGTTCCCAAAACGTAAACACCTATAAGCGTGTATCACACACGCAAATTAAAAAGAAATACCAAGTGAAAAGAAAATTTTAAAAATGAATCGACCTCGTCTTTGAGCATATGAAGGAGGGTGGTTTTGCCAGCGTTATCGAGCCCCAAAAACAGAATTTTCGCCTCCTTCTGCCACAGCCCCAGCGATGCGAGCACTCCATAGAACCAATCCACCAAGAACATATCTGATCTTTTCTCTACCAACTATATGTGTGTGTGTGTGTGTGTGTATTCACCGATCGATCAATTAATTGATCGATTGAATTAATCCACCTGCGATCCAAACAATTCACCAGCTGGACCGATCGATCAACGACCGCACAACGGTTCGCACTCTTAGGATTGGCTCCCCAACCAGAACAAGCTTCCCGGAATCCACAGATGCCCTTTTTGGCTTTTTGACTCGTTTTTCTTTTTTCTTTTTTAGGTCAGAGAGAGAAAAGGGTATATGCGCGGGGGTACCAATAAATTAATACCTAACCCTAGAGGGAGAACGAAATAAAGAAATCAACTAAATTTGATTCACTGTACTGGACTCCCTTTTTCTTATTCGGTGTGCGCGCCCGCCTGATCGGTAGAGGCCTTGTTTGGCTATAGCTGTCGATTTAAATCAAATTTAAATTCAATTTAAATTTTACAATTTTTATTCAATTAAAACATTCAATAAATCAAACCTAATTATAAATATTTACAATTTGAAATAAGTAGATTGGATATAAAACTAAACAATTCGATCCATTAAATATCTATTTTAATGTCTATATTATACTATCAATATTGAGCTTTAGGTTTAAAAATAAGCGTGATACTAATAAAATATCAAATATAATAATTTATAATAGTTTATTTATGTATTAATATAATATTAAATATGAGTTTAGTATTCAAATATCTAACTTTTGACCTAATACATAATAAAAAAAAATTATTATTAAATCAAATACAATGTAAATTTATTTTATAAATACAATATTTTTGTACAATCTAAAAGAGAAAAAAATTATATTGGATTGGATTTTTTTATCGAATTTTAGATATCCATTGAATTCAGATATGATATTTATTAATAAAAATCCTATCGCATATTTAGTCGAATTCAAATATAGATTTTGATAACCAAACTTGAATTCAAACGTGCTGATTCGACTCAAATATATCCCGTTCACAACACTTAAATTCGATTTGATATATTTGTTGATATTTGGGGAATTTAAATATTTTTACTCAATAGATTAAAAGTTCACGGTACTGTTAATTAAATTAGGAACCTACAGCACTGATTCAAAAATAGTTTAATAGGGTGCTAAAAAATGTTGAATTTTTCATTAAATTTAAAATTGTATGGACAAGTTAAATCTAATTGAATTTGCTAATATATATTTGAACTTGCAAATATTCAGACCACACACAATCTTATTGAATGGCGTCAAATTATTTCATTCTAAACCATTGTCCCTTCGGGTAAGCATACCAATCAAATTAACTCATTTTCAGAACACAGTAATATATGATTTAGTTATTTAGCTAAAAAGTGATTCGTGATGTCAAAGAAATATTTCTAAGATTATTATGTTACTCTAAAGTGGTCTGCGTGTATATATATCTATACTAATATATATAACACAATATTTGTGGGATGCATGATAATAGTGTATTTTTAATTCTAATTGTGCAATTTTTGTCAAATGGCGAATACTTAAAATTTTGAGTTTTTTAATTTAGTTGAAAAATCTTTACTAGTTATTTATTTATTTTATATTTTATTTTAATACAATCAACTTATCTATTATAACTAAAACATCATATTGTGTTTGTCTAGAATTACAATATAGATTTCTATCTCACAAGATAGTTAAAAAAATATCTACAATCATATTTTTATCTCACTAAATAAGTTTATGATTTAAAAAATATTTTATAAGTACCATATTAAGTGCTTTTATCACAAATTCTATCTTATAAATTTAATTTATCACAAGATTTGAGCAGAAATTTGCTCACTTATCAACTGCATCAACTGGGCATCGTCAATGTCACAATTTGCTCTTGGGGAACGCTAGGGCCTGGAGCGTGTGCACCTTGTTGGGGCGGATGAGGAGGTGGAGATATGGACCTTATGTTTTCCTCCCTTTCTGATACAACTTTATATGTGTTCACCATTTTTTCGTTGCAATCTCAAGTGTTCCGAAAAACAGCACCAAAATGATGAGGTTAAAAGTCGTTTATAGTGAAAAGGGTGGTGTTTGAGCTAATTCGACCAAGGAGGTCGAATGTTCCGAGTGCTATGTTTCTCAAGGTCTGGGATTTGCAACATTAACACACATTAAACTAGCCGAAATACCCCCAAAGAAGGCACTCCAACGCTCAAGTTAGCTTTGGTTAAAAAAGAAAAATTGAATAGAATATTAAGAGCTTATAGTGTATTTGGTATTACTTGGAACATGACTGGCAATGAAGTATTTATAACTTTCTCCTAGTGTGTAATATGTCGAAGGTGCCCCTATCAGGTGTAGAGGGCTCTAGTCCTTGCCATGGGATTAATGGTCATTCTAGATCCTAATACTATTTTAGGTGGTATCATCTCCTATTTTCTAGGATAAATAGTACTCTGAATATGTGCCTCCTATCAAAGATGATGACAGAGTTGGTGGCAAAAACTGTACTTGGTGTCACGTGTTATTAATACGGAGGCATGCTACTTGTCAGAACATTAAATGCGGCGAGAGTATGAATCAGCGTCGGAGTGAGCAATCTGGTCAATTATAGTCGAACAGATATGGTGGTCGACTAGAGAGATGGTTAAATAGTCTAAATGATTTGAAGCCTCCCATCGAACATGGTCGAGAACAGTATGCTTGATTGGGCGGTTGTTGTCGAGGGGCTGAGCCTAATTGGGCCCAGAAGTGATATTAGGTCATGCATGATAAGTAGGCCTATTGTAGGCCTGTTGGACTATCCCATATCATGTGTCCCCCCCACTCATGGTCCTGATCGAGCTTGTCAACGAGCAAGAGTGGGAGTAAATAATTGAATGATGGTTCTAAGGTAGTTATGGTAATTATATGTATTCGATTAGGGTTTTGCACACTCAATCGGGGTTTTTGAATATTCGACCAAGATTTTTAAATTATCAACTAAGGTTTTTGATGATTTCTCGTATTTAATGTGCTGGTTATATCACAAAATATAAAGCATGAAGGGGGAATGCAATTATTACTA
>JACGDI010005651.1:313633-325111 GCA_014898725.1 Jacaranda copaia
TTTATATATATTAATATACTTAAAAATAGAATATATTATATATAATAATTTTTTAAATATTATTTATCAGACACAAATAACGAATTTAATTAAATTATAAATAATCGAATATATGAACGGATATATCCAACTAATATGTATTTGAAGTAGATATTAACCAGGTTGGATAGGCATTTACCATATTTGTATTTGTTTATAGTTAAATGTCTACAAATCGGATATGAATAGTATCTATTTTAAATGAATACGAATAATAGTCCTACAAATGGATTCAGATGCCAATGATAAATGAATTTTCGAATATCTATTTACAGCTCTAACTATACATATTAGTGTGTATTACTATTTTAATTTGTTTATGATACATTATGATAAATATGCTTAAAACTTAGAGGTAATAATCATAAATAATAAATATTGTGTTTATTATATTGAAGTAAAAAATTACATAAACATTAAATAAACAATTGTTATTTTTGTTAGCTATTAAAATGTAAAATAGTAATAACTTATTTATAAGAATATTATTTTATTTATTTATTTTTTTGTATATATGATATATATATATATATATTATATTTTTGAAATAAATGTATAAAAATGTATTTGGTATAGTGGTTAGTGTCTAGTTTGTACGAGCAATATATTATGTATCTAAATCCTATGTGTTTCGGATGAATTCTGAAAAATATTTTGGATAAAGATATTTTGGGAGTTTAAATTGGTGAATGGTGACACTGCTTGGTTTTATTCAGATAAAATCTAAAAAAATGAAATTGTTTGTTTGGAATTATTTTGCAGAAAATAAATTTTACTATAGATATCAAATCAGTAACTTTTTGTTGAATTTGTAGAGTGAAATTGTATTTTTAAATTTAATGTGTATATGTGTATATATATGTAGCACCCCCACTCGAGGTATCACCTTAAGCAGAGGAGCCACTAATTCAAACTTGCAATCTAATCAAATAATAACTAGGAAAATTGAAATTTCATCATCTCAAAGGTAAAACAACTCGAATTAACCAAAAAGATCACACCATAAAGCATAATATATACATCCCAAGTATCTTAGGTTTGTACAACATTTACATAACATCTTTCAAATAACAGTTTTGATTAGGTGTAGACTATATGTACAATCATAACACCTAATTTATTACAAAATGACTTTCAACCAAAAGCATGATCCTTTACCTTTCACCACGACTTGTCTGGGAAAAATAAAGGATAATGAGGGGGGTAACTCTTAAGGACTCAGTGAGGGAAATACATATTAGAAGTTGAAGAGAAATAATGAACTGCAACAATGAATAACAAAACCTTTTGATAACAATTCAAATCATCAAATCATTACTAACAAGAATCAGTCTTTAAACTCGAAAAAACATGAAACATATGAACATTTAACAGACTTGTTGGCAACCTTCCTTGTTACTCTTCGATCAACACAAGATAACAATCAATAACATTTAATTTGAACACAAGAACTTTCCTTTATCTCTCAATTTGCTCGAGCACATAGCTCGGTGTGTAACAACTTACTTTTATGGCATGATCAAATGCATGCTAAATCCCGCCACTCACAGTTTTCTACCTCCAGCTATCTGTAAGCCAGGATCTTAGATGGATACTAGTTGGAAGATCTGTCACCGTCGATCCATTTCGCCCGACCGTCTTTCTAGACCTAGCCCTGAGCTCAACTTCCCGTGGCGTCCCTCCAAGTGGAAACTTCCCAAAGGCATTCCCATGGGTGGCACGACATAATACCAAGAAATAACAATTCACTTTCAAGCAATAACAAAAACGATATTCAACAATGGCTAGCAAGGCCTATTCTAATAACAAGATACATGAACAATTAGGAGAAGTATTAACACAATTAGGTCTACCAGACTGTTTTAATATCACTTTCACATTCATCAAGATCAAGGGGTGAGCCGACAAGGCTGGGGTATAAGGGACAGAAATTTGACAATATGAAGAGTGTTTTGAGCATCGAAACAAATAACAAATAGAAACAATGTCAAACAATAACTCTCACAGGGGTATTCAAATCATATATCAAATAATAAAACGAAATCGATATCAAATGACAACCCTCACAGGGGTGTTCCAATCAGATAACAAATAACTGATTAGATTTCAAACACATTTCAAAGTATGGTATAGAAACAAAAAAACCCTCACAGTGGCTTATCACGAATAATAGACAGCAAGAAAAAGGTGCCAAATTGGTAGATCCTCACCTCCAAAAGCTTTTAGAAGGTAGCTACAATCAATGGCCTACTGATCGGCAATTTCCTACTCCTCGTCATCTAATCACAAAAGTGATTTACTTGTTAAAACCCATATTCAACTAGGATAACCTCCAATAATTAAAACCCTACTATTAACTGTCTAAAATCAGTAGCCACTCAATTAACTCAACATAAGACTTCATACAGACTTATCAATAAGAAATACTCTTAATAATGTGAGCATAAACAAAATTAATTTCCTAATTACCTAATTAACCTCATATCAGTGCCCCAATCAATAATAATAATAACAAGCACCGATTAGGTCAATAACCCAATTATTGTCATTTAGGTCTTAAATTCATAAAATTAGGGTTTTCTTATTCAGTAAACTTAATTAACCAATACTGAACATATAATAACATAGATCTGGGTCCACTAATGCATATATACAACTTGTGCATGTCTCATGCATAGCCAATTTTTCCTTAAAATCCACAAATTTAAGGTTTAAGTTCTTGAATAACTTAATTAATCCCAATTAGCATATAATATGATATACCTTAGTCCACTGAATTGTATAATAACCTGTGCATGGGAATATATATACACAATTCTTATATCAACTCTTCATTCTCGGCATCGTACAAGGTAAATGAGAACGACATAACATAAAAGCATATATATATATATGCAATATTTTTTATCCAACTTCTTTATCGAAGATTTGATTATAAAAGCCTCAAAATTGTAAACCGAACACACTGCCATGATTGTGGTGATGAGCTGAAGAGACTATTTCTCTGCTACCACCGACCACCACCGTTGGAAAACACCCAATCACCATCAAAATACTCCTTTCAGCCTCCTGAGTCCAAAGCCACCACCAATTTCAAGTTTTGCAGCTAATTTCACCTTCAATTGAGCTCTGAAACCACATCACCAACTCACGCTAATGCCTCTGATCTTCCTATTTTCGTCGCTGTTGGTGGCCAGAACTCAAATCCGACTTCACCAAATGCTATTTTGAGCTGAACCAATCACCAGTCACCTTTGCTCCATCCCCAAAAGCCACCGAAAGAAAAAGCCTGCCAAGCTCCGCCATAGTTTGATTCGATCTTCATGTTTATCAATGGTTCACCGGAGTTTGTGTGTGCATGCGGTGTCAACACATTCATGGTGATGAGGAAAATCTAAATATTGGTTTAGTTTTTTGTTTTAGGCACAGCATCGAAAAATCGTCGGATAGAGATGGTTGACATAGTGACGGAAGAAAGGAAAATGGGAAAGAAGAATGAACTTGTTTGATTTTAATGAAATCCCATTTTTCTTATTTAAAATTTGGCCCCTTAAGTTGTTTTTATTTTAATCAAATCCAATTAAAAAATTGTTCTTTTAAATTCTAGTTCCTAGACTTATTAGTGCTTAAAATTGGCCCCTTCGACTTGAAATAATTACCATGCAACCACAAAGCTTCCAAGTTTGGTTCAATTAGTTTTTCAAGAATTGCGGTTTGACCCCAAAACTTATAAATATATTTCAATTAGGTTTTCTAAAATTATAGGTTAGCCCTAAAACTATTTAGGATTCATAAAAAATTGAAATTCATGAAAATAAAATTATCGGCAATTAAATTTCACCAAATTGAAAATAAGGAAATTTAAATTCTATAAATCATAAAATTTCGGGGTGTTACAAACCTCTCTCTCTTAAGAGAATCTAATTCCCAAATTCTTACCTGAATATTGAAAAAGTTCAGGGTATTGCTAGCGTATGAAATCTTCTTTATATGTCATATCACCATTCAACTGCATATGCTCAAGTGAAAAGATGTGAGAAGGATCAAGGTAATACTTTCAAAGTTATGATACATGGAAGATGTCATGTATCCTCGCCAACTCCTGGGGTAACATAGGACAATAAGCTGTCGGCCCAATTCTTTTACATATCTTATATGACCCAACATATCTTAGACTGAGCTTTCCGCCCTTACTAATTTTTCCAATTCCTTTCCTCGAGGATATCTTGAAAAATATTCTATCACCAACTTTAAACTCTAAATCCTTCCTTCAACTATCTGTGTAACTTTTTGGTCTATCCTGAGATGCTTTCATCTTCTGCTTAATCACATGTACATGTTTGATAGTTTCTTGAATTAGCTCAGGTCTTATAATATTTTGTGACTTGTCGGTACTACCTCGATATTTCTCTAAATCCTAATATACTGGTGATCGGCATTTCCTGCTGTACAAGGCTTTGTACGATGCCATTTGAATGGTAGACTGATAACTGTTGTTATAAGCAAACTCGATCAAATGGAGATGTTGAATCTAACCTTCTCTGAAGTCCAAAACACATGCCCAAAGCATATCTTCAAATATTCTGATAACTCTTTCTAATTACCCATCTAATTGTGGAGGAGCTATAGAACTAAACCACAATCGGGTTCCCAAATGCTTTTGCAAACTCTTCTATGGTCTTGAAGTACACTTAGAATCTCGGTCTGACATAATGCTGGTGAGGATTCCATGTAGTTGAACTATCTCTTTTATGCACATCTCCATTAGCTTCTCAATATTATACTGTGTTCCAACTGGCAGGAAATGTGCAAACTTGGTCAGTTGATCTACTATTACCTAAATACTATCATATCTTCCCCGAGCCATTGGCAGACCTGTTACAAAATTCATTGTGACCTGTTTCTATATCCAATCAGGAATATGGAGTAATTGTAACAATTATGACGGTTATTGGTGCTCCACCTTTACTAGTTGACAAGTCAGACACTTTCACACATAATCCACAACATCTTTCGTCATACCATGCCACTAGAATTATTTCGTTAAATCTTGGTACATCTTCGTGCCCCTAAATGAATTGTGAATCTTATTTTATGTGCCTCCTTTAGCAATCTCTCTTTCATCCCTTCTAGTACACATATCCTTTTATGGTACAGGACGGCACATTGGTTATCGAGGCTGAATTCTAACTCTTCAAAATTTTCAAGCATCCCCTTTTATTTCAACATCCATTCGTCTTGATCTTGAACTTACCAAATTTTCTCATACAGTTTAGGCTGTACTTTCAATCCTGCGACCTAAACCTATTATTTCAATCTTAGCACGGCACGCGTGTTTCAACTTTTAGATGTTTTTGCTGCGTGTAAATGAGCTAACCTAGCTTTCTGACTCAATGCATCTGCTACTACATTTGCTTTTCCAGGGTAGTAGGTGATGGAGAAATCATAGTCTCCCAAAAACTCCATCCATTTATGCTGCCTCATGTTTAAATCTTTCTGTGAATGTAAGTACTTGAGGCTTTTGTGGTTTGTGTATACTTCGAATGTTGCACAATACAGGTAATACTTCTACTTTGATAATGCAAAAATGATTGTAGCTAGCTCCAGGTCATGAATAGAGTAGTTTTCTTCATGGGGTTTTAGTTTCCTAGATGCATAAGCGATCACATGCCCATTCTGCATTAACACACATTTCAACCCCTTATTGGAAGCATCTGTATAAACCACAAAGCCCTCTAGGCTGTCTGGAAGAGCTAAGATTAGAGTCGTAGTTAAATGATGTTTTAACTCTCGAAAGCTTCTCTTGCAATCATCATTCCAATTAAAAGGTTAATCCTTTTGTGTCAACTTAGTCAAAGCATCGGCTACCTTAGAAAAATCTTGAACAAATCTTTGATAATAGCCAGCTACCCTAAAGAACCTTCGGACTTCAATGACATTTTCATGCCTCTTCCAATTAACTATTACCTTCATCTTAGATGAGTCAACTTTAATCCCATTTTAGGTGATAATATGCCCCAAAAAGGCTATTTTCTCCATCCATAATTCGCACTTGCTAAATTTGGCACATAGTCAATGTTCCTTCAGAGTCTGGAGAACTATGTGCAAGTGTTTCACATGCTCTTATCTAGATTTGGAAAACACCAGAATGTCATCGATAAAGATGACCACAAACTGGTCTAGATATGACTTGAAAATCCAATACATTAAGTCTATGAATGGTGTTGGCGCATTAGTCAATCCAAAGGGTATCACCACAAATTTAAAGTGACCGTACCGAGAATTGAAAGCGGTTTTAGATTTTTCTAATTTCAAATACAAAATATAGCTAAAAGATGTCTAGTACTAAAATCCAAAGGTGCCAATGACAACAAATTCAAGAGGTGGCCCCTACAGTACATCCCCTTTCAACTAGTGTGGCACTTTGCATTGCTCGACACATACTTCATAGTATCAACCAAATAAGATGTTCAAAATAGTCAAGAATACAACAAATATAGTAGAAAGTGTCAAACTTAGTATTCTAGAGATGACTCCCAGTGCACACCCCCTGTCAACAAGTGTGGCACTTAGTTCTTGGTTTGATGAGTAGGATGAGAAGGTATATAATAATTAGAAAACATGAACCTTTTCAAGTTATAATTTATTTGAGTGGCATAGTTTTGATTATAAAGAAACAAACGAAATAAATATTACTAACATGATCTTTACATTAAAAGAAATGAGGAATAATTTAGGATTTCAACCATTCAAACTTACCAAGAAGATCAAATAACTATGATCATAATAAGTGAGGCATTTCAAGGAGTGCGAAATGTTATATGATTTTAAGAAGTAGTGATTAACAAGTAACAGATGGAAACTAGAAAGGAAGAAAAGACATCACATAGCAATGATCGAGGTGTTCCTGAAAACATGAGATAGGTGTATGATTTTAGAAAAGGTATTGCAAAAGAACAAAAGACCTTACAATATTTAAGGTGTCTTAGAAAAGATATTGAAAAAGAACAAAAGACGTTACAATATTTAATGTGTTTCAAAAGAAAAAAAAAAGAAGTACAAGTAACAAAATAGCAATTTAGAAGGAATAGAAAACCTCACATATCAATGATCAAGATGTTCAAGGAAACACAAGAAAGTGCATGATTTCAAGAAAAAGAATTACAAGCAACAGAGTGAAAATCAAGAAGAAGTAGAAGGCCTCACGTATCAATAATCGAGGTGCTCAAGGGAACACAAGATAGGTACATGATTATAGGTAACAAAAATTAAAAAGGAATAGAAGGCTTTACCATATCAATAATTAAGGTGTTGAGGGAAACATAAGTTAGGTATATAAGTTCAGGAAAAATATTAACATGTAGTAGAATGAAATTGAGAAGGACCAGAATACCTCACCGATTCTTGTGATTGAGATTCTCCAACAACTTTCATGCCTAATTACCTAATTCAAGATTCAATTACTATGGATTGTTCTTTTGGTAATAATATTATGAGGGAATGAAAATAAAAAATTAGTCTACTTAAAGTACCATACACTAGTTTAAATATTTGATACTATTTAATAATTCAAGCAACTTAAATCATATCACATATTTATGTATATTTAGGAGTAATCCTTCCTACTTATTAATTCTTAAATAAATTGAATATATCTTAACACTTTTCTTATTACATTATTCCAAGAATTACATATAATCATTGTATCATATTTAACAACAAAATCATAAGTCACTTATATCTAAATTAAAATTCAATCATCCAACATATCCTCAAAATCCAAACATTCATTCATACCCAACCACCTACAACCAAATATATCTATATATATATATATATATATATCAGATTATCATCATCATAATATTCCCATAATTTTTCAACAAAATCTACCTATTTCCAAAACCTGTATCTTATATAGTTAGCTAGGACAATTTTCATCAAAACTAAATGTTAACCAAATCCAAGATAGTTTAACGGTGATTTTTACCTCAAAACGGAGTAGAACTCAATTAATTTCTAATTGTGGTTTTAATTGAATGATCAAACGAACCAATCTTTCCTAATTCCTGTTCAAAGTTAAGTTTTGACCATAGTCGCATCCTGATGGCAAGTTGCAGTTTTACACAATTTAGGTCGGAATAATGCATAAATTTCAGTGAATCTTACTTCTATCCTTATGTACGCTTGTATGTCTTTCCATCCATGGTTTCCCTTTCTCATTTTAACAGCAAATTCTCCAGTGATAAATAAAATAATATCATGTCCTATTTTGCTAGCTCCTGCCTGTGTGTTAGTGTCGATTTCAGCAACAATTCAGGTGTGATTTCAACATAATTTCTAAAATCCCATTCCACCAAGGTAATCTACACAAATAGAGTTTTCTAACAGTATATTTGCATGGGTGATCAGGTGACTGGAAGGATGGTTTTTGATGTTTTGAAAGTTTAAGTTTGGGAAGCAATTCTACTGGCTAGCAGGTTTCTTCTTGGTTTTGAGAAATTCTAGAGTTTAGGACAAGAATTTTGGGAAAAGTTTTCTAAGGATTGTGATTCTTGATGAACTAGGGAGGTTGTGGCTACAATTTGATGGCTAATGGATAAAGGTTTGGAGGGATAGAAATTGGGTTTTAGACCGCTTGTAGAGAGAAGAGTATATTTTGTGTGTGGAAATGGCAATGGTACTTGCCCCTATTTATAGAAGTGAATTTTTATTATTTGCTTAGAGAGGTCCTTGAACTTCTAGTCTACTCTAATTTGACCCTAGACTTTTTATTATAATTTAGTTATTGATTTCCTGTATTATTTAAATTGGCCCTATAAAACTTTTATTATATCCTACTTTTATTATATACTTAATATATACATATATATACATAATGATGTATTTGTGCCTTAAATTATATATGTTTTGTGCTTTATAACTTAGGGTACATGGCTAAATTCATAATGTAAGTATTTTTAGGGCATTTTAAGACCAATCTTTTGATTAACTTGTTTAAGCTAAAATGCTATTAACTCAATCATAAGGATAATTTTTTGAGATAGCCTAAGAATTTTAAACTTGAATTTCGTATAGTTACTAGATAACCTTAATAATTTATTTATTATCATATTATTACTTTTAGAAAGAAAAATTACTTACAAGAAGAGACGGGATGTTACACATAGTATGGCAATCCATGCTCTACAAGGTATGCATGATTTGCGTTCACCTATAAAATTAAAAGTGTCGAGAGGGCCGTGTTAGTTAAGGTAGAAACTACATAACACTAAGTATGTTGAAATATTCTGTGCATGCATAATGTTAACAATCACAAGGTTTTTTGTAAGCCAAATTGCCACCATCCACTCTTGAATGTGCTTTGATGGACCTATCACAGTTCCTCTCTCGTAATCCCAACCCTATCCAATCTCCTTTGTAAGTGGATTATGGAATAAACGCCATGCCATCTGAAAGCAACACCACTTTGTCTTGCATTGCTTCATAGTATAATTATATTGCCCATATAACATAGCATTAAGTTTATTGCAAATATGAGACCATACGAATTGCAAAAATGTGGGGGTCAACATCTATCCATTAATGAACTCCTCATATGTGTGCTCAACAAAAGCTTGCTTGTCCTTAGTAGGCCAATATGTGTTGTTCGACCTAAGTGGCCTACCAAGAGGATTGAGTGAAGGTGCTTTTCCATTGGGATCCATCTGGGATGCATATCATAGGTCAAACCCAAAACTAGTTAAATATAAACAACTAACTACAAATGATATTCACATGGGGATCACTATGTATAAAGAATCACTACAAGGTTCTTTAATCTATTTTTTTAAAAAAATTAGCAAGTCCAAGGCCATAATTGATTTGTTAGTGACATTGATTAAAATTAATGCTTTCATTAATAATATCAATGAATTTATTTACACCAACATCATACTAATCAAATATGTGCGAAAATAAGTGCTAACCATGCTTCAATTGTTGAATTCTCAAACAATGGACTGCATATAAACAAAAATCCGCTTAATTTGCAATTTATCTTATTTTTCAACTTGGTCATTGTATTTACTCTTAATGGTTGGACTACTTATGTGATTATTTACATTTTATTTTTTAGAGTATATGCTAAACAAGTGCTTAGAAATTTTCGTTTTCAACTTTATGTTGAATATATTTTAAAGAAATCTCTAATTGTACGTGTCAAATAATACAAGAATTTTAAAACTAGAAAACTTCAAATAGCCTAAGTTAACTGGTTTGATGGGCCCAACCGAGCTGATTGAATCGAAGATCCGCTTTCCTTGATCCCAATGAGATAGAGGGCCACCCCCTATTTCATTAAGATTATTTTGTAATTATTATTATTTGAAAAAGATGATTATATCATAATTAACATAAAAATATTTAAACTAATTTTTTGATGACATAAATCAAGTTGGTAATAAATCAGAGACTAATGTTTTGAAGTGCTTGGTAAATACATTAGGCAATCAAGTTTCAAAACAATTACCTCTAGAAGTTAATTTTTTTTAACCTAACAAACTGCTTAATTTACCTTAAAAATCACATAAATGGTTATTCTATGCACTGTAAGATGAAAGAATATTATTGACAAAATATTAATTAAATCCAAAATATCCTAATTGGGAGAGAGAGAGTGAGCAGAGTTAGAGAGACGTGTGAAGTGACTGGATAGGGGGACAAAACTCTAGTTGAATCAGATGAGTTGACATGGGGCTCCCCCGGGATATTGAAGATTTATTTAAAAGTATCAATTTCACTTTTCTTTTTTTGGATCAGTCTTTATTTAATTTTTGTTAGATTAAATTTTTTAATTTTATAAAAATTTTAGAGTTTACTTTCTATTCACATTATTTGATAAAAATATTCTTAAGTGTAATATTTTTACTTATTTTTTTTCACTTCTTTATTATTATAAACAAAAGGCAACAGTAAATCTTACCAACATCAATATCATTTTTAGAAATAGAAAGGAAAAAAAAATGCAAGCGCCTCCACGGCGGAAACAAGAAACAACCATCAACCCAGCACCTGCATTGTCTTCTTCTCTTTTCATTTTCATCATTTTCTGGTTTAATCTTTATTTCTGGGTTTCTTCTTCTTCTCAGTTGCTTCTGAGTTTCTTATATTTTTTCGACAATGTCAACTAGTAGTGAAGTTGAAGTGTTCAATCAATTGTTGGGGAGTTGCCGCTACAAAGACCAGCTCCATATAATGTCCATTAAGGATACTACGACTTTAATGGAGATGTACATTAATCTCGCAAGAAAATGAAGTGAAATCAACGCCGAGCTCTTTAGCTTGTGATACTTAGCTCCACATCAAAGATTGTACGTAACATTAATTGATAACGAAGATGTTCTGAATATGATGTTACTGCATTTGACATTAAAGATGAACATTGTTAATATCCTGATA